>VZTO01006680.1:250286-445931 GCA_013400615.1 Syrrhaptes paradoxus
TACTTTAAAATAATTCATTTTGCTAAGATTTTATGTTAACAAATGTACAGACCAGAGTTTAAAATGATTTATCTAATTGATTCCTTTTGTTACCTGGCTAGCAGGGAAAAGGGGTCGAGGCCGGTCCTGACCTGTTACAATGAAGACTGACTTGCTATGTGGGATTACACCAGAAGCTTGCAGTGGAGTAATGGTAAGGATATCAAGCAACCTTAAGTATCTCAGCTGTATAGGAGCATATTCTGTTGCAAAAGACCTTCCTGCGAAGATCATGGATTCAAATATGGGACATTTGAACTAATACTTGGACTTTGAAATGAATTTCTTTAACAGTTTTCTCTGCAGTGCAAGTTATTAAACTAAAGCTACTCTATTTCCCCAATGTGTTCAACAAAATCCTTAACGTCTAGCATGGTATGTTAATAAAGAATAAAGTCGTTCTTTAAAAAATCTGCTTTAAGTAGATTTTTCCCCCAAGTTTTCTTAGTTAAGGATTCCAAATATGGTATTCACAAATTCTTGCATTTAAATTTTTACTGCAGTGGTCTAGATGAATACCATCATTGGTATCCTTAAATTTTATTTCTGCTCATGAAGGTTAATCATGATTGTCTATATAGTAATCACTTATGAATTGTGTTCAGATACAGCAGTTTCAGGTGTAATCATCAGAGCTGGTTAGTCAGGCATTCCAGATAGTGGTTCTTTTCAGAACCTTTTTTAAAGGGTTGGTTAACTACCTCAGTAGCAGAGGATTGAACTATACCCTGTCTGTACTGTACATAGAAAATCTTTGTAGATAAAAGCAAGGCTTGTTTAATATGATATGAGGGTAAGATTATAATATACCAAATGTAACATTCTTAGTTGCCTTTAGTTCCAGAGGCTTTGTAAGACTTCCTCATGACCATCATAACAGGCCTTGCTTTTGTCGTATTTTGTGGCTGAAAAAGCAGCCTTGCTTCTTCAGATATTGTAGTTATTTGGATGTATAATAGTTTAGCAAGATGTTACTTTTGTAAGACATCAGATGTTCAAAAAAAGTGCATCAGCAACTTGTACTAAATACTGCAGTGTCCCTTTATAAAAGGTCAGACTAAAACTGACAACTGTACAGTGAAGCCTGACATTTGGATATTTTGAAGTTTTTCATAAATCATAGAATAGTATATGGCTGTAGTTTAGCTTTTTAGGTAAAAGGTATGTTTTCATTAGTGCATTTCTTACTGCTGATCACTGTAAAAACATGTGGATCAGCTTTCCATTTCTCTTACGCAGATCATGATAACCTGTAGAGTAGAGTACAATCATTTGTGCTATGTTTTTAATTTTCTAAAGCACCTTGATGACAGTGAGTGTTCAGTGGTGAAGCATCCTCTATTGAACTACCCTTAAAAAAGACAACAAAAACAGAAGAACCTTGCCAAGTCCAACTTCATATAGGTAAGATAGATAAAATTATGACTTACTTTGGACTTGGCATAAAGAGCTTCCCTTAACCCCCTGCCCAAAGGGATACTGCAGTTATACTACATACCCATAGGCACCACAATGAAAATTGAAGCTTATACCTAACTAAGGTTTTATACACACCAGTTCCCCCAGTAAATGCAAATTTTAACAAAATTAGACATGTCATATGTTGAAAATGCTCATGGCAAACAATCATTTTGCATTCCTGCAAATAAAATTGTTTTATACTGTAAGCTGGAGGCGAGTGTAACTTATTTTTGTAATAAAGTTTTTATTTTTTTTATGTGTCATTAATATAAATGTGTGTTAGTACAGAGATCTTCTGGTTAAAAACTTAGAATCGCACACATTTCAGTATGTTTACTTGTATTTACGTAATTTTTAGAATAGTGGTTGCCAATAGCCTGTATGTTTCACATTAATTTTTTTTTGTTATCTTAATAAACCATTTTAGTATGTTGTATGTCAATTACTGGGATAGCTGGGACATGAAGTGTAATTTAAAGTTGTCAAGTATTCATTGGAATATGTAAATGTGCCTTGCCAGTTCTGAACTTTAAGAAAAAGTAAGTGAATGATGGTGAAACAAGTAGTCAATGCATGAGACATTTGCTACCATAGTTTCATATACTGCCCTTGCTAAAGAAAAGTAACTCTCCTCAAATTTGAGCATAAAAGTATACAGTTGCGTTAGCTTCTGAATTTTCAAATCTAGTGATAGAATATTAGGCTTATGGAAAGTGGGTTTGCTAATTGTAGCCTTAAGTATAATTTTGAATTTTAATGTAATCCTTGGTGCTGGCATTCCCAGTGCCAAGGAGTTTAAATGCTCCCTTCAAAGAGGTTGCCATGCCTACTGGCACTTTTACTGTCATATGGTTTTATAAGGAACGCTGTCAAGATGTGGAAACCAATTTTGAACTTGCTATAAAATGAAAACGCTGGGGGCTGTAGCAGAAGGGAGGTCCTCAGATTTCTTAATCTTGAAATCTCTCCATTGCTGGAAAACTTAAAACACTTGTGGGATCACAAGTGCTAGTGACTAGTTCTTAGTCTGGAATTGTGTCTGGGGCTATAATACATTTATGGAATTATAAGAGTTGATGGAATTGCATAAAACCATTGCTATTAAGGCACTACTCGTGTTGAAATTGTGGATCATATCCTTAATTTCAGCTCTGACAAAAACATGGGGGACTATTGTTAAAAAAAAAAAGGCCAAATTGACAGGAAAGTGTTTGTTGTTAATGGAATGCAAGCAATGGTGAGTGAGCAAAATACCAAGATCTTGACAGTGTTCCCTCTAATTATGAACTCAAGCCATTATAACTTTTAAAATTAAATATGATTTGCACTGTTCTGATATTGGTGCAGTTTTTTAGCAAAATGATCAGTAAACTAAATTGCATGTGATGATTAATATGTGGGGGGAAAAAACTAAAATCAAAAATGTTATTTTCAAATCTTTGTGTAAAGAAAAACCATTATTAAGTGGAAATACTGGTGAGAATGGGCAACTGCATATATACAGCTTCAGTTTGGTTGCACTTGGGTGTTGGTAAACTTGAAATGTTCTACAGCAATAATGCATCTCTTATGGGGTACTTTGGTGACAAATGGACATATAGCACAGCGTTCTTTTTGCCGTGTTGAAGCTAAGTGTTGGTTTAATGTGTTCTGCTGCCTCTGTTTATTCTCATAGGAGGCTTTCTTTACTGAAACACCTGCAAAGGTTTGAGTATATAAGCTAGCATAGTTCCACATTGTAAAGTGTTCCTAAATTTGAAGTCTAGTTTAATTTTGACAAGAAATCAAACTGCTGCTGCTTAACACTTCTCGTTTATAAACACTCCAATACACAGCTTTTTAAATTATACTCTTGTTTTAATATTCATTTTTGTTTGAAGGGTTTCATAAAGGACATACAGCTGTACTTCTCTTTAGTGTTTAAATAGGAGATTTGTTATAACTCAGAAGTTCAGTTTGTGTTTTTAGTGTTGGAGGAAGGCTGTTATTACAGATACCAAGATAAGTTTCTGAATTTCTCTGTTGCACAACTTCTACCTAAAGACTGTCTTAAAATCTAAAATAAGGAATACTAATTCTGTTTTTGGTGGTGGTGAGGGGCATGACAGTCTAAAATAAACTTAGCCTCCTTTGAAGGTAGGATTCCCAACTTAGTATTTCAGGCTGAAATGTTATCTATGGCTGCAACTTTTTTTCCCTTGTGCCTTTGCTAATTCTTCAGAGGCTTCACTTCCCTGTGCAGCATAGCAGTTGTTCAAAGCTTCCATACGGACTTATTTTTTAAAGGAATAAAACTGAAAGGCAACATGAACATAAACACATGTGACATTTTCTGAAAAGTGTTCAAATTTATATTATTTCACAAAATTAAAACTGTTATTCTCTCACTTGCTTTAGGGAAAACTTCATGGAAAGTGTTAATTGTTTAAAATGGAATAGCAAGTTTTGGAAGTAGGCAATAAGGCAATAAACTTTACAATGTAGAGTTCTGAGAATTGAAATTGGTGAAGTTTGGAGCTTGAGTTTGTGTTCATAGCCTGATGTTTGTGAATCTGAAATTTATGACTGGCTTTGATGGATTTAAAAATCTGTCTTTGCCAAGTGTCTTGCTGAATTAAATCCAGCACCAGCACATGACATCTCTTGGCTGGGGCTAGCTAGTTGCATTAGTTGGGCAGAGGAAATGCCACATTGTGCTTTGTCATTTGCTCTGTCAGATAAAAATGGTGTGTAGCAACAGGAGAGGAAGTTGGGCTTAAGATGCTTTGATTCTTAATATGGGTAGTGGGGGGAGAAGGGAAAAATTGTTATTTTAAAGCCACCTAGTGCAAACAAACAAGCTTCCGAGAAGCTCTGATGTTAAACTTTTTTCTGGGAGACCGATTTTCACATAGTGATCTGGTCAACACTTCGCAAGTGTTTAATTATACTTACTTGTGTTATAAAATCCACAGGATGAAAGAGTGACTTTTTTTTTTGTGCTCCTTTGCCTTGACTGTTAAAATAGATTTGTTGAAAAGTGCCACTAGGATTAGCTTGTTAGTTTACTTGGAATTTGGAGAGAGGGGTAATTGTCTCATGTAATGATAATCTTTTTCTTGCCAATATATAACTGCTTACTAGTTTTCTCCACAAACATAAATATTTTTTAAATGGCCAGCTCCTGGGTGGATGTTGCACAGCTGAGCTCATCTGGAAACACTGGGTTACGTTGATTGTTTAAAGCTATCTTCATGTAAGCTTCTTTAGATGGTTAGACTTGCAGGTACCTGGTAAAAGCTTTTTAAAAAAAAAAAAAAATCTGTGACAGTCTAGAATTCTAAATACAGTCATAGTATGTAGGTAAAAGGTAATTAAATACGGTTTGAATATTTAAAGTTTGAATCACAAGATACATTTCAGTTCCAAGAGTTGTTTCATTCCCGAATGTTAATGAAACTTAAGTGTCTACTCCAAAGCCAATACTTCCTGATGGTCATTTAGGTGAAACCTGCAGTGTCAGAAATCTGGATTCCCTCTAGTCTGTGAATGATACATTTGGTTGATTAATGGCAACAGTTCACTGCTTCTTTGCAGAGTTAGTGTGACAATACAGTTTTACTTGTTTTGGTCACTAACGTGTAGAAAAGACATTGAATCTTACCAGTTATTTTCTTTGCACTAAGGAAGTTATGAAATGCATTCTCAGTTCTGCTACACAGCCAGTAGAATAGCCTGTGCCATTTGACTGCACAGAAGATAATGGTAAGTACAAATAGACATTCTAGTACTTAAATGACTAGCAGTACCGGAAATCCAAGTTCAGCAAACTGTTTAATTGACTCCTTATCTGCAGTTAGGTTGGAGGTTTTAACTCCTCAATTTTGGAGTATCTGCTTCAATGCTAAGCAGATGTTGAGTGTAATCTGATACTGTTTTAGATCTAAAAATCTTCAAAATGCTTGATAGATAATTCAGTATATATTTTTAAACTGGTGGGTTAGCAATCATAGTAGTTTAAGCTGTTTTCAATGAACATAGTCAGTCATTGAAAGCCCCAAACTGAATATATCAGGTCCCCAGTCCCAAGTGTAGCATTTCCAGTATTCTGCTCTAAAGTAACATTTTTCTCATATTTTTTTTTTCCTCCCTTCAGTGAGACAAAGAAGGCAACGAACTCTCATGCTAGTAGTGGTTATTTAAAAACTGTATTTAAAAACTGTATTACTAAATGTAGCTGATTTGGGATTAAAAAGCTTCCTCTGAGAATTCACCAAAGGCAATTTATAGATATCCCATTAGTAAATTAGGGTTTTTCTTAAGGTGCTATTTCAGCATACTTAAGAATGAAGCTCTGCATTGCAAAACACTGAGTGCTAGCCTAAAAAAAAAAATCAGTTAATCTTTTCATCATGCAGATGTATCACAATTGAAAGGTGATTTTAATCTTTAATATTACAGCACTTGAGATGATGGATAAAAATACCTAGTCCCTGCATCTGGAAAAGCTGAAGTGGCTATTAAAAGACTGTTCTTCTTCCAGATTGTGGTCAAAGGCTTCTTTGGATAGTGCAATGAAACCTTTTTTCTTCCAGTGCAAACAGTTGTTTTAACAAGCTAACCCTGTTTCCAGTCCACAGTTCTCAACAGGATTTTTGAGCTTTGTATGCATGCTTAAATTGACGTTTTTAGCAGAAGACAAACCTCCAGTGACAATCACTAGTATATATGTGAGTAGTACTTTTGCCAAGAAGTGACCAATATGTGACTTTTAAAGTAGCCTAGTGAAATTGTCCTTTATTCATATTGCCCAAACTTTTACAGAAGAATGTTAGTTTACACTTGCTTTTGAATTAGTGGGATGCTTAAAAGCTACTTTGAAAAAAAACACTGTATGTACGTTGTTAAAATCTGTCAGAATTTGCAAATTAATAGGCTGCAGATTTCATGCTAAGGGAAGGCTAAACTTGAATATAAAAGGGGGGAAAAATGTTGTAACTTCTCTCACTCTAAGTCCTGAAGGTACCACAAGTTCTAGATGGCTTTAAACTTTAGCAGTGAGTGCAGTGGAAGCTGGATTCATGTAGTTGAGTAATTTCTGCTGCCTTGCTCCACTATGTTCTCATAATGGTAACACAACCTCTCAATTTTTTTTTTAATCCCATTATGGGATTAACTCCAATGAGATTGATCTTCCAGTTAAAATTAAGAAGGATCTGGAAGGTTTTAAATCTGTTAGATTTAAAGTAACTTCCTTTTTTGTGTGTGTGTTGTTTGCAACTTGGTTTTACAATGGAAATGATGTAATAAATGTCACTTTGTATTTTTTTAATGGTGTACTAATCTGAAAAACACAGAGTTTGGTTTGCTGATATTCTGAGCCTCTGACCTGAGGTTGTCATGTTTCTATATCCAAGGAAACAGTATTTGTATGGCATGAACTGACCCAGTAGTTGGTTCTTTGAGGTAGTTAGTCTTTTCTTAGGGGTTAACTGTTGAAATCAGTACAGATTTCTAATATGAAGTACAGAGTTCTATTTTCTTAATAGCAGGGTCTAAACTTTTACAGTTCATTGCCCTCAGTGTAACATTATTAAAGAGTACTGCTTTCACTGAGTAGTAAGTGACAAGTATACAGATTAATGGCAGAAGATCATTGCTGATTAAGCTTTTGCAAAGTGAAGCCTCCCAGTTTGTAATGCACTGAGGTTTATTCAGCATGTGGTGCAGGTGGCATTGAGGTATATCAAGCAAGGGGTCACATCTCAGCAAAGTGAGCTCAAACTGCCTTCAGCGATTCCTGTGCTAAAGCAGACTTTGGTACTGAAGTGTGCTGAAATGCTGCTGTAGCTTTACTGTGGAGTTAGTAAAGAACAGCTAGGATAGTAACTAGTACAGCTGCAGGTATATCATGATCGAGGCCCATTTTGTTGTCTCTGGAAGAACAAGAGACAGTCATGCATAATGTGTTAAGCATCTCTTCAATTTCTAAATCCTTCTGAAGCAACCTCTTTCTACATTAAGAGACGGAGATTAAAACGTGGAAGGTTCAAATTCTATATGCAGGTTAAAGATACAAGGACACGTTAATGTAGAAATTCTGGTTCTAAGATCAGATGGTTGGGTGTAGTTAGAGCCTGCTAATCAAGGCATGTATTTTAGAGTTGTGGTGATTTTTTGACTTTGTGAAGAAGTGACCTGCAGATATTCAGTCTATCCCAGGATTCCCGTATTAAGCAAAAATGCATGTACTGGAAAAAAACCCGAATGCATCACCTCCCACTCCCCCATCTCTGAAAGGTGTTTAGGTGATGGCTTCAGTATGCAACGCTTTCTAAGAGCATGCAGGTTAAATAGGTGATAGATGTTGAATTCTTAGATAGGGGGCAAGATCAATATGTTAATCTTCTGCCTCTGTCACATGTTAAAATTGATGTAGAGAGATCTTGGGTTTCACAAATGAACTCAAATTATGTTTAATGTTCAGATAAATAACGGATGTCTTGAATCAGACATCTTGAAGGGCAAAAAGTGTCCCTGTAAAAAGGAAAAGTTAGAGGCTCTTCTGTAAATACCTTTGTTTTTATTAAAGCAGTGATGACAACCAGAAAGGTTCTTCAGAAGAACACAAAGAAGTATACTTGTCTTGTATTTAAAAGGTTGACTTAGGAGTGGTAGAATCACAGTCCCCACTTGGGAAGGCTCTTAACAAAGCATGTGCTTGTTTGGTCCCTGAGAAAACATAAGGTAACAGCAGTTGGGAAAAGAAATCTTATATGTGTGGACACAAGGCAACCATGACATGTGCCTGAACGACACTACTGGCAACTTTGTAGTGTAGTGTTAAAGGCAAAATAGCCAGGGAATCAACCTGGCAAATGACAATGTAGAACAACTTCATTTAGCTGTGTTACAGCTTTGTAGGATCTTTCTGCTATTAATCAGTCTGTCCTTTTCCTGTAAAAGGTAGGCACACTAAGCCAGGCACCATCTAGCAGCCACACCGCGATGGGAAGGGAATGTCAGGTGATGGATCTTGCCCAGATTCACACATGAGGTCGAAAACAGACACAGGGTCCCTGGATTACATGTCAAAAGGTAAGAAGAACTTGTCCTCACTGCTGTAATCCTCAGAGCCACTTTATTTCAGAATAAAATTGCCTGTCTTGAACTAAGTAAGGAAGAAGTGTCAAACACAGCAAAACATAAAAGTGCTGAAACAAACCTGTTACAATGCCAAATGCTGTTCTTTCAAATGTCCTGTTCTGAGAGGTGAATGATATCCTAGAGCTGCTGTTTGTAAACCTGCTGCTTTGAAGTGATGAACTAATAGTCTCAGCCCCAAGGAAGGAAGAGCCAGTCTTGAATATCTGATACAGGTGTGCCAAAGATGGAAATTTTTTTTCAGTATAGGCGAGGAGTTCTTACTGGTTTGTCACTCACTGCCTTAATCCTTTAAAGAGTGGACAAAAGTAATGAGAAACTGTTTCTAAAAGGGCCTGATGATGCCTCCTAATTGAGTGATGCTTGAGGGAATGCCGTGTTCATGGCAAAGCTTGCATGAAAGTCTTGATTTGAATGTCTCTTAATGCAGGGGACAAGGTGAGAATAGGTGTTTTGCAAAGCTGGGGTGAATCTGCCAATTCAGCAGTGCCTTTGAACAGATTTCCAATTCAGCATGGGCTCAAAGAGCTGCTAAGTACACTAGCTTCTTGTACAGAGTTGTTTTGTTTTTTTCTGGAAAAGCATGCAATACAAGCCCAGCATCCTGAGAGCACAGTGGCTGATAGTTTCTTGGGATCAGGCTAGGACTTTTCATTAAAGACCTGGTGGTGCAGATAGCCCAAACATAGTGTATTCAATTCTGGAAGTGGTCTTCATGTGCTCAGAAATGAAGGTACTAAGATTGACCAGTATGTGTTTGCAAACAGACATCTGGGACCTCAAGAGAGATGAGGCACTGCAAAGGTTGTTAAGCTTTGTCTAAAGATTTTGTTCAGTTTCCTTAAGTCTAGGCTAGAGCTTAACACGTCTTAATATGAGAAAATACACTTTCTTAATGAACAAAATGAATTTCATTCCAAGGCTCTCAAATGCAAAAGCCTGTATCAAGATAAGGTAGGAGAAGGCTGAAAAAGGAACATGGCAAGGTAGAATACACTTCGCAAATTTTGGTTTCTAGGATGGTCTCTCCTTACTGAGTTAAGAGAGGATGAAGTATAGGTAAGTTTTTGTATCTCATTCATCAGCACTCAGGATATACAGAAGCATTTGTTGTCACAGACAGCTTTCAATGGGGAAAAGTTGTCGTTTTCTCTGCAGGTGAGCATGGTGAGCGGCATCTCTGAAGACTCAGTGGGAGATGGGAACGTTTCTGACTGTAGAAGTAGTAGGAAGTGGGCATCCAATTGAGGTTGGTGCATCTAAGTTCTTGGTGAAACTCAGGTGAGCAGCTGTGAACACCTCGGACACAGTGCACTAACTCCATGTCTTCTCACTGCCAAAACTTCCTCCAGATAATTCATGATTCCTGTTTTGTTTCTTTTGCTGGCTTTTAACTATTCACTTGGGCTTCAGGGAAGAAGAGAGTCATTGTGGTATAGTCAGATAGCCTGACTTCTCCTCTGGACCTAACAACTGAAGGAGAAAATCACAGCTGGGCACTGGTCCCCCCTTTGTGGTCCAGGAGAACACCAAATACATGGGCTTGTCAGAATTGAGACTGATATTCCACGTTTCCTGACCATAATATATCCCAGAAACACTGGGTGTTGACAATATACCACAGTATGGTGACAGATTAGTACTCGATCTACAGTTTACCACATCCAAGCTGAATGGGGATGAGTGGAGAACTTACTACTTGTCCTTGATAAATAATGGTTATAAGACTTGTACACAGGCTGCTAGGAATCTGGATGATATTAGAGAATCCTTTCTCCATTTTTATACCTTCTGAAGTAAAATCTACCTTCTCAAGAAAAAAAAAAATTCCTTCTTGGAATTGGACTGCAGTTATCCCAGCTTGAGGTCTACCTGAGTCCTGCCAGCTCTGTGTAGTTATGGGCTGAGTTACGTGCATCTGTTGAAATCCCAAAGACCTCAATCTTCACTTGCAACTTGTGAGGGGGGAAGAACATACTACAAACTGGGCCTACAGAGAATACCCCAGACTTGATATCAGACTGGAGGACTCGCAGCTTCTTACGGGGAAGAAAACGTTTTTCTTTACAGTTTGATATGAAAGATGGTAAGCTGATTTTCATAGTAAAATGCGTCTTTATTACTATTTACTTTAATATAGGTATGTATCTGTGAAAGAGGAAGAACTTCATGCTTAGCATTTTAAACCATTTCTTTTGTACTTTGGAAGAAAAACTAAGATAATTCAGGTAGTTTATGCAGTAGCAAGTCATTCACTCACAAATGAGAAATTGATTTAGGAAGTTTAGAATATTGAATGTTAATAATAGCCCATCATACAGTCTCAGACCCTACTAGCTCCAGTGCCTTTCCTAGCTAGAATACTATTTCCTTAAAAGAGAGAAAGCAAAGCAAAACTAAAGCAAAAGTAATGGAGCATTGCAGAAATTAACTAAGTCTTCAAAATAGTCCTTGTTTCTTGATTTCACAATTTGTCCCTTTTCCAAACAGCTCAAAGTCTTATTTGCCTAAGCATGCACTCTCCCTCCCAAAGGATGCTTTAGGGAAAACCACCATGCAAGTGGCAAGTGTACACCATAACCAGGAACCGCAGCTGCAGAACATCTGGAGGAATCACAAGTAACTGTTCTTCACTACTTCGGAAGAGCGAGCGTCGCTTTCTGTCCTGCTAAGGTATGTCTGCTGATAGGCCTCTGGAGGGATCACCTGCTTCTGCAGAAGCACCGTTAATGCCAGTGCTAGATATGAAGTGGTATATAATAATACATCACTTTTCTTTTAAATATATCAGCATTTTTTGGGGAGGTGGGGTCAGGTTTGGCATAACTTCAAGAACTTGGGCAGCTGCCTGATACAGCTCACAGCTGATCAATGCTATCTGTAAAGAAACCTGTCCTTGCAGAATTTGGTGCTGAGCCCCACTTAAATTCTTCCATGAAAACTATCCTGCTACTCTTGTTGTGGAGCTTTACTATGGAGGTATATGCTCAAGTTATACCACAAATCAGTAATTCAGGCAAGCTGCCTTTGTGGTTCAAAAATTTTCAAAAAGCTTCAAAACTCATCCTTACATATGAGCAGGAGTAGCCCTCTGTTCAGGCTCTCTCATAGTACCCTTTTGTGTATTTTACCTGTTAGCATAAATCCAGATATTTTTCTTTTGTTGTATATTCAATATTCTTGCTAGGGAAACTTAACATTTATGTCCTATTGCTTTTTATTTTCTCTTTAACCATTCTGAAAATGGATTGGCTTTTTTTCTACATCATTTAAATGAAGGAAAATGTGAAATTGATTCCATACATCCTTAGCCAACAAATGCTAAACAAAACAATATCAACTGGTTCAGTAACAAGTCCTGTAAAGTGTTTGATGAAAGACTTAACTGAAGGGGAAATAACTTTTTGAGGGTGATAGTGTTGTTTAACTCTTACCCTATACTGCTTTTATATACTGCACGTTGTCAGAGAAGCTGGTTGCTTGAACTAAAAATATCTCCGTGGAATTCTGACCTGACAAAAACACTCAAGGCATTTATTGCTGTATCCACAGAAGCTAAAGCAATGGGCTTCAGGATACCAGCTCACCAGTCACCAGAAAAAACTTGTACAGTTCTCGGTGCTACGTCTGGGTTTACACGATCATTATCAGCACACACAAGGGATCTGTTAGTATTAGTAAAAAGCTTTATTTGATACAGGTTGGCTTACAACAGCAGCCTTTAGTTACAATTAAGTCTTTTTCCCACTTTAGATGAGTCCTGCGTGTTGATGAGTGCTGCATCTTGATTAGCGGCTCCCTGAGTATGTGAAGACTTTAGGTTGGGATTTTTTTTCACTGTTTTTCTTCTAAGGTGGAAAAAATGAATCCATCAAAAACTAGAGTTGTGTCCAAATGAGGAAAAAAGGATCATAGATCTTCATAGGCTAAAATGTTAAAATACAGTGAGGTGGTGCAAAATGTAGTTAAGGAACAATTTAAGAAAGCACTAGTTCTACTAATAAAAATATTTTTGAATGCTATTTTGTTGAACAGTTTTGTTCCCGCTGTTGCAGCCTGCCCCTACTCCAGCACTACAAAACAGAGGAGATAGTAAAATTGGAAAAGAATACAAAGAACAACAAAGGTGATAAGATACAAAAGTGCTCTCATGTGAAGAACAATTCACTAGAGCAGGAATCTTCATTTTGGAAAAGACTGTTTGCTCAGGTGGCCAAAGTATTTTGAAAAAATAAGCAGCAGTTGTGCTGAAAAGGGAATGATTTTTCATAATCTCTTAGGAAATACTAAAACACATGAGTGTTTGGAGAACTGTATCTTCACTTATACAAGCGTAAATAAGTGGTGGAACTCCTTGTTGCACGATTTTTGTGAATGTTAAAAGTTCGTAGCTGTTCAGAGCTTGAAACTTGAAACTTGGGAAAAAGATTCTTTCTTAGGATACCCCCAAGATTGCAAATCAGAGTAAAAGAATGTTCCGGGAAAGCAGTATTCTGTTCTTTGTTATGCTTTTAGAACTTTTTCCTAGGTATGTATCATTTGGTGGCCTTCATCACAAACAGGATGCTCACCTAGTTGAATCTTTGCTGAGCCAATACAGCTGTTCTATAAATACATCAGGTATCTGTGATGAAAAACTTGACACGAGCTTTAAATTCTCCAGGTCTCATGAAGTTATAAGGCGTAGATGCTGCAATGCTTTGCAGTGATATAACAGAAACACGTGTCATCTTCCAAGGACTTTTTCTTGAGACTTTTTAATTCAGCTGAAGCAAGGGAATGTGGCTCAAGTTCCTCTTCAGACTCCTGATTTGAAAACGTCACCCACTGACCTCGAAGCTAGTCAGTGGAAATTCCCTTCAGGAACTGACATAGCTATTTTCAGAGAGTGTGTATCCAGGGCAGGGTTTTCTTTATTTCCAGAGTAAGTAAACAGCTTAATTTTTATTTAGATAGCCCTGAAGTATGTGCTATGGCATTGTTTTAACTATTTGCATTGGTACAGCTCCTTATTTCTTTCACAAACTTTTGCTTACAAATTCTTAACATCGAACTACCTTCCCTCTCCCCCCCATTCCTCCCTGATCAGCCTAGGTTTTTGGAAGGAATCGTGTTTTCAGCATCTTTCCCCTGCACATACTGGCCAGTTCAGCTACCTCACTTAATAATCAATTAAGATACTTATCCAGAGAGCTTATCTTTTGCTCAGGTGAACTAATATAAAATTTCCACTGACTATACCTTTCCCAAATGTTGCCACAAACGTAATACCCATTTTTTTTTCAAGCAGTTTTCCAATGTCTCCTGTATAGGTCTAGTGCCCCTCTCTATGCATTTTTGTTAATAGTGTTTTTGCCTTTTTTTTTTTCATTTTGCAGGCTTTTATTTCTTATTGTCTGTAGTTATCTTCTACACCCACCTTGCCACTTTCTGCTCTATATCTATATCCTTCTCCTTTAATGTCCCATAAACTGTAGTTTGACAGGACAAATTAATTTTCATCTCCAATACCTAGATTCTCTCCTGTATCTAGTCTGTGAAAGAATGTATTCAGAAAAATCCTGCTCATGTAAACAATTTGAAGAAAAGCTCTGTATATATACTAGTGTTGCTTTGACCCTTTTTACTTCCTCAAGTTACAAGTTCCTCAAGGCAAAACTGCCTCTATCACATAGCTATGTTTTTTCTTTCTTCCCGATGGTACATTTTACCAAATGGATCTTGCTTGTCCCAGTGAAATTCTAACGTGCTCCTCAGCACCTCTTTCATTCCTGTTGTGCATACTAAACTGACCCTCTGGAAACTGTCTCACTTGAAGTTCGTTCTTTTACTTGCATTTCCTTGACAGAACAGTCTCCTTCTCTTTCCCCCCCCCGGAAGTCTTTATTCTGCATGGTGCCAGTCAGTGGCTTCATGTTTTCTGTCCTAAACACAGCCTGGTACAGGTCTTCTAATTGAATTGTATTTTACAGACCCTTTAAAAAAAAATAAATGTAGGTGGCCTGCTAGACTTGAAACCCCTTAGCCCTTCCCCTTCAGTTGCCTGCTGAATCTGTTTCTGAACAAACAATTTAAAATCTGTGTAATGTCAGTTGGCAGTTCATTCCCCTGCAGTTGTGGAGACCTGTGATCTTTTAGAATCATAGAGTCATTTAGGTTGGAAGAGACCTTTAAGATCATCCAGTCCAACCATAAACTTAACACCGCCAGGTCCACCAGTAAACCCTGTCTTTTCAACACCTTCAGGGATGACGACTCAACCACTTCCATGGCCAGCCTGTTCCAGTGCTCAACAACCCTTTCAGTGCAGAAATTTTTCCCAATCCAGTCTAATCCAATCTTTGAGAACTGTGTCACCCATCGTTTGTTTCTTTGTTTTTATCTTGTAATACTGAGAGCCACTGTAGAGCCCATCATGTGGTGGTCCCGGAAGCACATTTAAGAGCCTACACCAACCACTGGCAGCACACATTCCCACGCAGCTGGCAAGCACATGTGTGGGTGGTGCAGGGAGCTGCCTCCCAATGCCATAAATCTGACTACTAGCAGTTTACTAACTCATTAACGGACACATGAATGTGACTGTATTTGTAACAGGAAAGCTAATTTTGTTTACCTAAGTGCTAATAATTATCATTGTACCCCAGTCAATCCAGAAATGCATATCAAATGGTTAGGCAATATTCTTCCTCCAAATTTTGTGTTCCTTCAATACAGAAAGGCCATGAAGCACTACTACATGTCAATTTTCACTTTATTGCATACAGCTGAATTATCTGAACTCAAATTGAAACCAGTAAACGTTGGTGGATGCCCTTTAAGTTTTGAGCTTGAAAGTCAAGTCTAAAGTGCCTACTAATGCTTGATTTTTCTTGGGAGTTGAATCACCAACTTCACTTTCACTCTTTTTTTATTTAAGCTTAGCTATTTGCTAAGTATTTAAGATGAACTTCAGAGAAAATTTTCTGCTAAGTGGCTGAAGTTAAGAGAAGCCTTCAATTTAAACTTCTGGAAAGGACCCACAAAAATTATCATGGACTTGCAAGGAATAATTTATAAAGGAAAATTAGTTCCTCATGGGGTAAATATGAAGGATTACATTATGTAAGTTAGCCTGGACAACTGAATTCTTGAGAAAGAATGTAGTGCTTTGAAAACAATATATTGTAGACTGATTTATTTTTTTTTTTTTTCTTTGGAGAGCAAAAGCAGACTTGCAGAGTAAAATAAATGCAATCAGCTGGTGAGGATCTGTTATGGTTCAGTGCCTGGTTTAGTAAAACAAGTGAAATTTTTCCAGCTAAAAAAAAGCCACTCTGGTAAAAAGAATCTCAGTCTTATAACTGATATTATTCAGCCAACAAATGTGGTTTTATATTTTAAGTTATGCTGAAAATCTACAGTGGTGTATTTTTTTGAATGCTAGAAAATGCAATCTTCTGTTGCTATTTAAAAAAAAAATTGAGAAAAGACTCCATAAGATTACTTGTATATCAGTGAAAGGTCCTTTTACATTTAAAATATTAAAATAAAATCTAGCTTTCCAGAATAACCCAGCCCTGGCCATGTTGCTTCAGAGCCCGTCTCCAGATGCACGTTTTTCCCCATAAGTTTTCCAGTTAACCAGAGAATCTTTCCAAAAACTTAGGTGATGAGAGAAAATCTTGCTATTCCTGGGCAATGGAAAAAGTTCTTATTTCTCACATAAAGTCACCAGAATTTTGAAAAGCTTGGTGTTGACAATATTCTGCTTTTTTTCTTTGATATTTTATTTTGTTGGAAAACAGACTTCAGCTGTGTCTGTCAGTGTAGCAGAACAATCTGAGCAGTCACAGGGGCAAGGGTTAGAGAGGGCGATGGGCAATGCTAATGCTGCTGTCTCTGGCTGAGCAGAATGGGATAAAGCAGGTGGTTGTAGCCTCAGCCCAGCAGACCTCATGTGTGTGAATTGAAGGAAACTGCACAGCTTCTCAGATTATATTGTACAATTAGTGACAAATGTGAATGTGGCAGTTTTAAACTAAATAAATATAACCATGACCCATGATGCTACAAATTAAAGAAGCTGTACCTGGAGTAGATAACACACATGGAAGCAGAAGTTTGACTTCTGTTCCTGCTGGTTTGCTGTGCAGGTACCTCCCAGTGTTACAGATAATGTGATGCTGTGACATCTTTATGAAATATTTTAAGAATTACAGATTTTTAAAAGTTATTCCTGTTAAAAACATTGCAAAATAATTATAAGTTACAAGCGTAAAGCTGAGGATGAAGTAAGCAAGTAGTTAAAAAAAAAGCATCTTCTGGGGAACATAAATTTCCTCTGATTAATAGACTGTATAGAGATTTGCTGTGTGTAGAGACCTTATTTGCTTGTTTTTTTTCTAATGGAAAAGGTGGACTGAAGTGAAATAGACTGTGCAGACGCTCTTAAAGAAATTCAATCTGCCTCTGGCCTTTTGCCAAGCTCTCTGAGAAAGGTCAACATACTGAAGTCAAACTGCAGCATGCCACCTGCTTTAGAGGTCAAGGGAAGTGTTGCATAAAATGACAAAACATATCAACAGAGATTCTGAAAGCTATTTTCAGCTTTCAATTTCTAGATATATTGACTTGCCTTCCAAATACTGACTTTTCCTTAACAGCATTGTTGTGGGGTTTTCAGGGAAGATTTGTAAACACAGCTCTTCTGATCAGAAGTGTTTCCTATGCACTCACATGTCCTTTGCCCAAAGGTGCCTGGGTGGGGCTAGTGCAAATGAATATAAAAGTTAACAGCAACTTCTCAAAAAATAAAAGCCAGCACTCAGCCTTCCGCTGGTCTCTCTTATACTTTCTACCACTAAGATTTCCCAGGAGACCTTATTTAAGCACTTTGATTTTTGTCCTTGGAACTAATCTTCCCATTACTAGGAGCACTGTGGGGTAACATAACCTAAGAGTGAACAACTACAGAGTTGCTGTAAGCGTTCAAGCAGTCTGAAAGCTTGGGACTTAACACTGTATCTTAAGGCAGCTATTACTCTGAAGTTGGCTTTAAATTGTTCTCACTAGCAATAAATACACTCCACAGTTAGTGTATTTTCGGTGTTTTAGCTTTATGTACTTACGATGCTACATTTCCTACTCTCTTCCTTTTCTTTATAAGCAATTATGAAGTTTGGAGAGGTGTTTACACGGTTTTGGTGTCCCAGTCATGCAATGATTTAGTTCATCCTCTAAATATAGAGCATTTAATCAGATGGAGCAGCTTGTGGCCGCTCGGCGCGGGGAGCCCCTGTTGTCCCGAACCCAAGTATTTATAAGTAGGTACGCTTTCTGTCAGCAGAGATGTCTATTTACAGGGTTTAGCACAGTCTGTTACACCGCACAGCTCCAAATGCCACCCGGGCGCGTCACCGGCGGGCTGCTGGGAGGATCTCTCCGGGAGCCGGGTGTTCCCCCTCATCCCGCCGGGGGAGCGCGCTCCTCCTCCCTCCCGCCTCTCCCTTCAGAGAAACGCGAGCCGCGGCCGGCCGAGCTGCCGCTCTCCCCGCCAAGCCCCAGCGGCCGCCGGGCTCCCCCCTGCCAGCAGCCCCCCCAGACGCCGCAGGAGCAAGGCTGAGGCTCCCGCAGGCCTCGGGGCTCTCTCCGTCGCCTTAGCGCTGCCGCGGGCAGAGCGCGATCCCCGCCTCCCCCGAGCTGCGGCGCGGCGGAAGAAGGGGGGTAGAAGGAGGGTAGGGAGCCCCACCGCGCTCCGGGGCCTTGGCACCTCACCCACCTCCAACCGCAGCCGCCACGTCGGGCTGCCCCAATCCAACATGGCGCCCACGACGCCGGGGCTGCCGGCCCACGCGTGACGCCGCGGCCGCTGTCACGTGACGCCGGGACCGGAAGCGGCGTGGCTCTGGCTCTCCCCGCCTTCAGCCCCGGCTGTCGAGCCGGGCCCGGCGGGGCAGCGGAGGCCATGGGCTGGCTGCGGGCGGCCAGGCAGCGGCTGCGGCAGCGGGTGTGGGGCGCCGAGGTGCTGCGGGAGACCTGCCGGCAGTACCCGCTCTTTTGCTGCCTCCTCCTGGGGCTGGGTGCCGCCACCCTCCTCCTCAACCGGTAACCGGGAGCGCTGGGGCGGGGCGGGGCAGCCGGGCCGGGCCCGGTGTCGCGCTGGTCCCTCGTCGTGTGGTAATATTTCCCTCCCGTTTGTTTGTAAGGTATCTTCACGTTTTAATGATCTTCTGGTCGTTTGTGGCTGGTGTCGTCACCTTCTACTGTTCCTTGGGACCGGATTCCCTCTTGCCCAATATTCTTTTTACAATAAAATATAAACCCAAGGTAAATATGTCTGTAAACGATCGTATGCTTTCTGTAAATCCGGTAAGGATAGATATTCGTAGCAATTCTTGTGGAGTTCTGCCTGCTTTTGGAAACACTGCACACTGGCGCGGCTCCCATCCACCGGCTGAGGGATGTTCTGAGGGAAATACCCAAGGATGAGGCTCGGGACTGGATTCTCTGTAGGTTTGTGTGTAGTCCCATCGAATCTACGTATAGCTGTAAAGCTGCTTGTTGGGAGTGCTCATGGATGTTCTTCATTTCGAATTAAAAACCATTACTGAAGGAAAGTGCTGTTATCTACCGTAAGACTGCTTAATACAGGATTTCATAGGGCTAAAAACGTTACAGGTACAATATTTTAAGACTATGATTAAAGAAAGCTTTGTAGAGAAACTAGCTAATCTGTTATTGGATCAAGTGATGTGTGAGGAGATGACTGGAGATGTAAAAGGGTATCTATCCCCTCAAACTTTTTTTTAGCGGAAGCGATTTTTTTGTTTCGTCAGGTTGTTTCTCATACCATGCCATGTTATCTTGTTTTCCTGCTGGGAGAACAACTTTGTCTTCACGCTGTTCAGTTCTCTGTAATTGTGTACTCTAAAAAGAAACTCACAAATATATCACTATATTAAGAGAGTCATGGTTTTGAAGAATGTAACTTTGTCTAAATATCTTCTCTTAGCAATTAGAATTGCCGGAGCTATTTCCCCATGGTCACAGTTGTGCTGTATGTGGCAAGGTCAAATGCAAGAGGCACAGGTAAGTTAAATACGTGGCACCAGTAAGCTTAGTATTTCTTACATTTTTCACATAGCAGTAGGAAACTTCCAGTTGAATGTTGTTGCACCAACTTCTCTGTGCTCTCCTACAGACCCACTTTGCTTCTGGAAAACTATCAGCCATGGTTGGATCTGAAAGTGCCTTCCAAGGTTGATGCGTCACTTTCAGAGGTAATTGCTGCTTAATTTCTTTAGTACCTTGAAATTCAGTGGGTTTTTACTATGTATCTCGTAGACATATTTCTTCTGGTCTGGTAGATAGTTCAGATGTACTTCCCACATACATTAATTTGTTCCTCTAAAAGTAAAATCAAAAGAATATATGCAAGGAAGAGAGAGGTGAGATGGCCTACTTGGTAACACAGATGGGACTGTTCCTGCAGTAGTGTGCCTAGAACATAAGAGACACATCTATGTAAACTGGGAAGTATATAGGAAAGAATGGTTATAATTGAACATGTCCAATTCTCAAAAGGCTAAGGATTTCAGCCTGTAGTTTGTTGAAGTGGAGGTTCAGAGATTCTTTGCTTCAGCTACAGAATTTCTGTAATGAAGATGATAATGTGATGGTAATGTAAAATCATCAGAGCTGTAGCAAAATCTCTAAAAAAATAGTGGATTTAGTAAAAGAATAGCATAAATACCTATTTTTTAATAAGACTGTAAATCAGGAATTTTGTTTTGTTGATTTCCCTTTAAAAAGATCTATCCAAAGAGCATTTTTTCTTTGGGTTTGTTTTTTTTTTTTCCCCTTGATTGGTAACTGATGAAATAAACTGGCAGCTAAGCAGATAGATAATCTTTTGTCCTTTTTTAAAGCTAGGAAAATAGGCAGGCATATAGGTAGCTGAATCTCTGTTTATTTAGAATTGCAACTTTAGAGTTCTATAGTAGAAGGATGAACGATCGACATGTCAGGAGTGCGAAGATTCTCTCGTGTCAGTTCTTGCAATCGCCAGCATGATGTATGAAGTCAAAGCTGCGTGCATTTGTGGTATAAGCTAACGCCTTAATTCAGCTGTACGTGATGGTGTCCCAGGCACGGCCCACAGCAAGAGCGGCAAAAGGGTAAAAAACTCAAGTGAAGAGAGGGATGGACAGTTGAAGAATGTTTTTTAAAAGAACACGGATAACTTCTTGACTTCCTTTGATTTAATGTAGTGACTTCACTGCAATTTCAGAAGCAAACATGTATTGTTTTAAAATGACAATCTGTTAGATTTTTAATAAGTTTGGGCTCAAGTGTGTTAAGATAACAGTATTGCTGAACATCATTTCAATAGGCTTATTTTTTTAAACCTCTTGTTTTAGTAGCAGAATGTAAAATCAACACTTCTGTGCACGCAATATTTTCAGAATATTGGTTAGCAAATAGCTGTCAGAGTTTTTACCAAAGGATGTGATAGATGCTGAAGAACTGGAAATTTTCCTGTTTAGCTTAAATGGGAATTTAATGCTAAGAAAGTTTTTTGTAGTATGTAATTCATAAGAGGTACAAGTAGATATCGTAGTTAACTTCTAAGACTGATCTTTAAAACGTGCTGCTACACATTGGTATTTCGTATTTGATTGCTGTTGCTGTAGTTTTGCTTTTACCAAAGTGGTGTGGGCTTTTCTTTGTTGGCTATTTTTTTTTTTCTCTCCACTTCAGTGGCATGTCCCTGGCCCTGCTTTATTTAGCAGTGTAGACATGGCTTTTGTATATCTATGTCATGTTTCTCATTCCTTTCTTTTCTTTGGGAGCTTAACTAGAGAGTGTCTGGACCCAAGTTCTGTGCTTGTCTGGGGCAGTGAGCCAGAGTGATCATCAGACGAGTTGTCTGAGCTACCATTTTCACCTGTGCTGGATACTGTTTGGAATGAGAAATCTCATTGTACTGTTCCCCATTGCATCTCTTCTGTACTGGTGAAAAGGGTAGCAGGGGTCCTGCCCACACTGTATTCTTCTTGACTGTCTGCTCTGGGGATGCAGCGTGCCTGGAACTGGAACTGGATAGCCTGCTTCGTGTTGGAAGGAAAGACTGCTCTCATCTTCTTTTGTGGGCTAGTCATACATTAGAGGGAAGCTGATACAGTGAGAAGTGAATTAAGATTAATGAGATTCTAAAAGAGTGCAAAGTGCAGCTTGCTTCTGAAAAGCAGATTCTTCAAGTCTTGCAATAATTCTGGGAGTTTTTTTTCTTCTGGATTAGATTTTCTAGTTCTTTCTTTGCAGGTTGAAGAATTTTGGCGATGTTCTCATTTCCAAATGTTTCCAGTTTGAATCAGTTGAATAGTCTCTAAGCTTGTGTTTTCAAGTGCTTACAGGATAATTTAATACACACTTGAATCAGAAAAAAAATCCAAGTTTTTCTGACAAATCTGGATTTTTCTCTCTTGCATTGCACTAACAGTGTGTTTCTCTTTGGATATATTTAGTCTCTTGCAGCCTTGTTTTGGTTATCTAGCTGCTGTACATAGTGTAAAACAATAAGAAAAACCTCTGCTTGGACTTTTCTATCCCCCTTCATTTATCGTTGTTGTTATTGTTGAACTCTAAACTGCCCCAACGATGTGTCACCTCCTGACAACTGGGGTCTGTTCTGTGGCAGTGCACAGGAAGCTTATCTCAGCAGCAGTAGAGACTCACAGTGTTGCAATGCATGGTAGAAAATAATTTCTTGTGTTGTTTTTTTTTTTTTTTGTTTCCTTCGGTTGGTGCTTATATTGCTACCTGCTGCATTTGGTTTTACACTTGTAATCTCTTTCCAGTTCAGAACTGCTCACACATAGTAGAACCAGACATTTCGGAAAATGCTTGAAAAGTAGGTAGGCTTTAAATGAAATGACTCATCATTTGTGTTTAAAACTGGAGAATAATACTTCACAGAGAAGGAAATTGCTTGTCATTAACTGTCATTTTTTGAGATGTCCTATCTACTCGGTTGGCATGTGTGCATAGTGTGAGTAATTGAGTTTGAATGGTGTTGGTGCTGCTAGACTGGAAGTGGGTACACATGTCCTGCTTTCCTAGTGCTTTACAGAAGTGCGGTGGAGGATGCGACAGGTTTTTTTCCGACTTACAGAATCATACTAATATAGTCTGGAAGGTTTATACAGTTCATGAGAAACCTGTAGGGACCATATGGCTTGAACTCCAGTTGCTGGCGGTCAGTCACCTATTATTCTTTGAGTGCTTGTGCTTTGCAGCATGGATGATTTCACACCATAGCTCTCTTCTAGCGTCAGCACAGTGCCTCAGTGCAGTGGAGCATTGTATGTAGGTGTGTCTGCCGTGCCGCATGTTCAGTAAATGTGCAAATAGGGGACTGCTTCCTGCATGTCCAGGATCAAGGCATTTTTCCTTAAGGCTTAGACTTAAGAACTTGACTTGTAGTAGAACATGCTACTGATTAATACCTCTGATATCGGGACCAGCCATATGTGGGACTGCCAAGCGTGTTTTGAGTTAGCTGTCCGTCTCTGTGCATTCTGCCTCTGGGTCTTCGGCTGGTGGGTTTATCTGCCCAGCAGTGTCCTGTGTAAGCGTTGCCGTAAGACCCACCCGTACAGTGTGGCTGTGAAAGCAGGAGATAAGAAGACAAACAATGGCAAGTCTGGTTCAGTCAGTTACTACAAACATGGGATGAATCTCAAGGAGACCTTCTCCAGAGTGGATGGGTCATAAGGTCTCGCATCTTTTCTGCTTTCCTTGCTGATTTAATAACCACAGGAAGAAGATTCTCAGAACTATATGCGTTTGGCTTAGCTAGCGGTAAGAATGAGATCTCTCACTGTTGGAAACAATTCTTCTAGAGGCTTTAGAAGCCTCTGGACTGTAGGTGAAGAGAGTGCCAATGAGCTGTTAGCCATCTGATGAACTGAAATTGCAGTGGTACGTGCCTGTCCAAGTGCACTTTCTACTCCAAACAGAAGATGGTCTGCTGCTGTTGCTCTTGATGGGGAGGCGCATAGCAGAAGTGGAAGAAGAAAGAAAAGGGATCCTTTAACAGATAAATGTACAGTATGGACTTGTCTGTAAGCCTTTCCTTTTGAAAGGGTGTGCTGTTTGAGCCCTGAAAGAGATTTATTTTGTTAGAAACGCTGAATCAACAAAAATAATGTTGCAATACCTGCGAGAGTGAGATGGTGGTTTATATACTGGCAGTGCTATGGAAGGCATCAGGGAAATTGTTTTGAGTAGTTTGGTCTATTGCTCTTAAGGCTAATGGTCTGTGTTTGCTGACTGGAGCTGGATATGATCTCCCTCCTGTTGTGTGAAGATTTAACTTCCAAAGAAGACTCGCTGGGATTTCTTGCCCTCTTCTGGCCTGGGAAGTAAAGCATCTGTTGTCATCTCCCCTCACCCTTCCACCCTGCTTTTAATGGAAATACAAGATTTGGGGGAGGGTGACATTTAGCTTACCCATCCCTCATCAATATATGATCATATTACAATTTCAAGATCTATTACTGCTGTAGCACATAGGGACAGGAGAAAATACACTGATGACTTTGTATGGTCCACAATGCAGACATCTGAAGTTATCCCAAGCTGGAAAACATCCCATCAGAGAGAGCGTGAAGGAACAAAATTTTTCCTTCACCCTTAAAAACAAAGGGAAGAAAATCACTGAAATGGAACAATTGCAAAAGGGAGCCTATCTTATAAAATTGGTGTAGGCGGTATTCTCAGTAGTGAAGACAGGAAGAGAGTATTCATCAGCTGGTTGAGTCTGAAGAATTGAGAGGAATTAAAAAGGCTGTGGTATGTCTCTTCCTGAGCATTCTTTTATAATCATGAGTAGAGCAGAGTCATGAAGTGCTTTAAAGACGGTGTAAATTTAACAAGTCCTGAATTCTTGCGGTGCACGCAGTGTGAATGAGTGCAGCAGCAAATAAAAGAGTAATACTTATTCCCACTTGTGTATCAGCTGTTACATTCAGCTTTCCCTTCAAACAGATTTTACATCTTTCTTTGAACACAGTGACTTCTTTTGCAAAACCACGCAGCAGCCTCACGTAGCAACACATATATTCTCTCTTACTACCCTGGTCAGCATTGATGCTGCCAGGAACAAACTGATCTCTAAAGCAGTGATTCACATTAAGGGATAGGTTGCGACAGGAGAAGGTAGTATGGAGTATATCTTGGGGTTCTAATGAAGGAGGAGAAATCTCAGTAAGATTTATTTCATCCTTCCTTCTTCTTTTTTTTTTTCCTTGGCACTGTCTGAAATTTCCCCTTCCCTTCGTAAGTTTTCTTTTTGCAAGGACTGTAACAGTTACTTGAAACTTTTGTGTAGGTGTAAGGAGAGGTGCCAAACCTGACGTCCGGCTAGCGTTAGCCTTGTGTGTGTGGTGGTGGCAGCCTATTGATTGAACAGGGACTGTCCCCTCTCCTGCTTCTCTTCCTGCTGTGATGTTGAAAGCCAAGCTGAACCAAGGTGTGCTTGTGATGTGGCTTCCAGCAGCGTGGTTCCTCCTGATTAACCCAGATTTTCATGAATTATGAATATGAAACATGAATTATGTTCTATGAGTTTTGGAAGGTGTTTGTGTTTTTAACTCTTCTGACAAAGATTTACAGTAAACTTTATTTTGTAATGTGGTTGTCTTTGTTCTGCACAGGTGCTTGAGTTGGTGCTGGAAAACTTTATTTATCCATGGTACAGGTATGACCTTTACCTAAAAGTTACTGGTTTAAAATATCATCAATATTTGTCAAACTGTTTAAGAAATGATCACATGAAAAAAAAAATCTGTTTCTTTAGTAAAACATAATGCAGACTTTTAAGTGCTACTACTTAGCAGAGTAGAACAGATCTTTTAGTAATTCAGGCATGATAGAGATGGTTCACAAATTTGTATTTCATACTAAAACCCCTTTTAGATTATTCATTTTTATGTGTTAATTTTCTATTAGCTCTTACTTGGAAGTACATATGGCTTCATTAAAACCTGTGTACAAACTCAAAATCCCCCAGAAATTTATTTCCAGATTAGAAGCATTTAAATTTAAAAAAAAAATTACTTTTTTAAAACAAACAAAAATTCCACTTTTAATGTAGAAAAGTTATTTTGAATACATGTTGTGGCCACCTTCTTGCAGAACATCTGGTGATTTGTGGAGTTTTAAGGCTGTGAATGGTTATGCTGAGCTGAATAGAGTAGTAATGTGTAAGTAACTTTGAAATAGTAGTTTGTAAGAAGATATTAAAATCATTTTTAAATGATCATGCTGCCATTAATAGGTTAACATTTTGCCTGAATTCTGAATTTGAGTTTTTCATTGCATGGAAAGGTTCCGTTTTGTGCTAAAAGAAATTTATACTTTTTTTTTTTTTTCTTTTATTCCTCAGTGTGTTTTGTTTGACTCTCTGGGATCTAAAATTTTCTGAGCATACTTCTTTGCCTGATATGTTTTTAATTGTGGCCAATATCCACATCTCGCATTTATCTTTGTGTGATGAATACAGTGAAGTATAAAACTTAACTGTTTTATGCAGACAGCAGAGGGAGCTTTAGCACCGTGTATTGTGAATGATCCAGTTGGAAAGCTCAAGGTTTTTAACTTTTAAATACAGAAAACTAGAGCATGTTCTGCTGAGCTGTTTGATAAAGTAACAAATGTAAAAGAACCATCTTCTGTATTCTGTAATTTGAAATTAAATGGGATTTTTTGGCTGGCAGAAGATGTCTTCAGTGCCTTTGTTTTGGACTGACAAGGAAACTTGGGTGTTACTTGCACGTCTGACACCCAAGACTTCAGAAGTCTGGAATACACTGCATGGTGGGGATAGTGATATGCATAGTTAGAAGTCCAGTGCAAAGTATACTTGGTATGGAGCCAGCCAGCCTGGATTCTGTTATGTCTTGCCCTCTGGTGAGCTGTATAGATGTTCCTGCACTGTCTTTAGTTTTACATGGCTGCACTTCCAGATTCTGAACTGGGTCTATAAATTCACACCCTGCTGATTGGACCTGATAAGCTTTCCATGATCTTGAAGTACTGGGAGTCCAGCGAGCTATAGTGCAGTGATACCTGAGTAATTCTGCAGGAAACAACTTGGTCCTGAAAGGCTGACTGGTTTCAGCCTAACAGAAGTAATGTCACATCTGTTCTCATTCCCTCTAGACGTTGAGGTGTTTCTATGCTTTCCTGTATTTCCAGCAGCAGTCGTGCAGGGAGGCCTGAACGGTGTCTGCGTGCAGCCGTTTGAGGTCTGTCTCACGCACTCTTAGAGCATGTTAGTTCTAACTTTTCCTGCTTGGCTGTACCTACACTGTTTGTATAGCTCGACTCACCCTGGAGATAGGACTCTTGCATTCGTGAAATGTTTTTGCCGAGCTAATAAACCTCACTGACTCTGGGTAATTCTTCACAGAGCCAAATCAGAAGCTTTTACATCCAGACTATCCTTATTTAGCAGCGTGGGTAACCACCAGCAGGCATTTCAGACTTGCCAGACCAAGTTGGTAAAACAGTTCGCTGCTTTCCCTTGCAGAAAAGTCTGGACATAATTCTTTATGCTAATTGCACCCCTTTCAAGTGAAAGGAATTTGTGCAAAAGCTGCCTCTCTTTTGTTTTGTTTTTTTGTTTGTTTGGGGTTTTTTTTTGGGCGGTGGTTTCCTTTATGTTATTTAATTTCTGTGCTGTGCCAGCTGATGCTGCTTTGCAGCACCTTCCATGCTCTGGACACTAGAGAGGTAGCATGACATATCTCGCTCAGAAACCAGGGCAGTGTAACACTTACCAGAAATGTATGTTGCAAGAACAAAATAGTAGATTTATTGTTCAGGAAATAAAGTGGTCTGAATCTGTTGCTTATGCTGTATTCTGTACGGTAAAAATATATAATATCTTGCTTATACCAACCTCATCTTAAATAGAAGAGTTTAGAGTTTGAATGAACCACTTTATGCTTACTGAATTTTTTTGCTCATTGATGCTACTGCAACTCCTATTCTCTCAGATTAGGTTAAAATTCAGTAACTACCACATTTTTGTAATGCATTGCTATGAAAACATTTGTCTTTGATAGGTGTAAGAAATCAGGAAAGGAAGGTGAGAGACAGGCATGGATGAGTTGAGGCCTGGTGGTCAAGCTAAAGGGCAGGAAGGAAATGCACAGGCAGTGGAAACAGGGACAGGTATCCTGGGAAGAGTATAGGAACGCTGCCGGTGATGTAGGGATGGGGTCAGGAAGGCCAGCTCAGCAACTTCTTTGCCTCAGTCTTCACTGGCAGTCTCTTTTCTCACATCTCTTGAGGGGAAGTGCCACAAGATGGGGACTGGTGGAGCGAAGTCCCTCCCACTGTAGGGGAAGATTAGGTCCATGACCACCTGAGGAACCTGAGCATACATAAGTCTATGGGATGTGATGAGGTGCATCCCAGAGTCCTGAGGGAATTAGGCGATGTAGTTGCCAAGCCAGTCTCCATGGTATTTCAGAAGTCATGGTGATCAGGTAAAGTCCCTGGTGACTAGTAAAAGGGAATCATTGCACCCATTTTTAAAAATGGTAGAAAGGAGGACCTTGGGAACTACTGACCTGTCAGCCTGCGCCTGGGAAGATCATGGAATAGATCCTCCTAGAAGCTACGCTGAGGCACATAGAGGACAGGGAGGTGATTCGAGACAGACAGTATGGCTTCACCAAGGGTCCTTCCTGACCATCGTAGTGGCCTTCTGTGATGGTGTAACTACATCAGTGGATGAGGGAGGAGCTACAGATGTTGTCTATCTGGGCTTCTGTAAGGCCTTTGACATGGTCCCCCACAATATCTTTTGCTCTAAATGGGAGAGATGGATTTGGTGGATAGGCCACTTGATGGATAAGGAACTGGGTGGATGGTCGCACTCAAAGAGTTGCGGTCAATGGTTCAGCGTCCAAATGTAGTGTTTCAAATATGTAGCTGCTTCTATTTTAAATGCAAGTAAAGCAAGAAAAAATCAGGATTTTTGTTGAAATACCAACCATAGCTTTACAGTTTTTATTTTGAAGTTATTTTTTCATCTTTTTGATAGGAGTTGGCCAAATTTCATAAGAATAATTGACACACAGGGAAAAAAAATCACTTCAGTATTTGTATATGGTTTTCATTTATCGGTAGTTCCCGTAAGACGTTGCATGCACTAGCAGTTGGGTGTATCTCTTTTGAGATATTGGACTCAGTAACTTGTTTACGATTAACAGGCTGAGCCTTTCTCTCTTAGCAAATCCCTCCATTATAGTGACAGTTGTGTTTTTAAGTTTTTACTCAAATTTTGGGAAAATGCAGCCAGTTTTTAGAATAAGTGTCAGTAAAATGACTTCCTGGTCCAAAATAATTCATGTATCTTGTTGTCTGTTAAATACAAGTAATACAGTCATACAGTTTGTTTGCTAGTCCATTGTCTTCCTTCGACAGGGTGGGTATTTGCTTCTCAAAATGTCAGCTGCTGATCTTAAAACAAACCAAACCTTCCCCTGCAGTATTCTTATCTGCATACAATTAACTTTTGGAGGATGGTTGTATTCCTTTTGCCAGGCTGCTTTCTTTGAGGTGCTTTCTCATGCAATTAGTTGCATAGTTTGACCGTCAGGTCATCAGTATCTGTACCTAGAAATTAATCTTCAACATACCTTTGGATGCTATATAACCCAGGCTAACATTGCTTTAAAAAATCAGATGCTGAATACTGTAAAATTATGTTATAGGCATTAAATTTTTATTTTTCTAAGGTAGTGTAGTTGCTTGTACTGAATTTTTTTTTTGAAATGCAAATGATGTTTGCATTTATTACATATGCAAACTCATTGCTGAAAACTAGGATGGCTTTCACACAGGGTCATTAGCTAAAGCAGGATAGAACTTTCATAGTTGTGTCATTACTCAGCTCTTATAACGCAGTTTTACCAATATCTTTTGTCATACTCGACAGATAATTAGATTATATTTTGATGTATTAATTTTGGAATCTGTTTAAATTCTTCTTTATTTTTGAGCAGAAACCATGTTAAATCGTTTCATTTCTATTCCAAGTAGCTCTAGATTGAGGTTCTTGTTTTGTTTTCTTTGGAATTGGTGGTTTCATGTTTCATGCTACACCAAAAGTAGATCAGCTTTTCAAAAAGTGAGTTCTGTCATTTGTTGGTTTCCTGTGCTATGCTTTCTTTACCCTTCTGGGAAATGGCAGTCTCTATGTAGACCAGATATAGACCCAATTTTATATTTTAAAAAAGATAATATTATTGTATTAAATGGCACCTAAGTGTTAGAACTTGTTGAAAAAATATCAGTGAAAGTTTTCCATTGGAAGAGGCTGAGCTGAAATACTAGGGATGTACCCATTTCAATAAAATAAACTACCAATTTTATAATAAAACTTGAAAGAAGTTAACAAAGCCATATTTGTACTAAAACAAGAAAATTATTTTAAATCTTGGAGTATAGAAGGTCTTGTAGTGTGCAGTATGGAAAATCCAGTTTTGACTAGCTTAAGTGGGTATGTGCTTGCAGTACTCTTATTCCAAAGGCTTTGCCGATATTAATTCAATTTCACTTGATGCCCCTGAACTAGGAAACACTCACATAAGGGGAAACTAATTCAGATTTTACTTGGTCAAAATCATACAGTGTATTGGAGCAGGAGTTGGTATGTAATTCCAATTTACTGATATATTCCTTAAGCCATTGTTGTGTGTACGTACACAGTGGTAATGCTGTGTATTTTACTCGAATAGAAGACCGCTTTGTCTGCCCACACGTGGTAGCTTTAATTTCAGTTAATACCAGTTGTAGTGTCACCATTAATGTTCTTATTCCAGCTTTTAGTAATGCCAAGTGTATTGTGGTTGGATTAATGTAGATGTATTTTATTCTGTTTTCTTTGCAATGCTGCAGAAATATTACTGATGATGAATCCTCAGTGGATGAACTGAGAGGCACTCTGCGGTTTTTTGCATCTGTATTAGTTCGGAGAATTCACAAGGTAAGATGACTTAAAGGTATTGGAATTGTTTTTCCATCAGAGATAACTGATGTCTATCTGTAGCGAGTTCTTAAATTCTTTTAAAACAGTGATTCCAAAGTCAGTATTACAGAGTGTAGGCAGTTTCCATCTAAGTTTCTTCTTTGTGTTATCTGTTCCTTCCTGGAGCTTATCCTGTTCCTGGTTATAAACCATCTTTGAAGATTGATCATTGGAAGTGTTCAATGTCAGATCAGACATGGCTTTGAGCAACCTTATCTAGTGAAAGATGTCCCTGCCCATGACAGGGGGTTGGACTGGATGGTCTCTGAAGGTCCCTTGCAACTCAAACAGTTCTATGATTATGTGATTCTTGCAAATGGATTTATTCTTTGTACCAGTGCAAATCATTATTAAAACCTGGAGATGATCTATTAGCTGTCTTTTAATGACTTAATCCAAGTGGAAACAATTTTTAGAATTATCGAAAAAGAGCTATTAGAAAATGGTTAGCAGAGTACCTGTCTCATAGCTTCTGCTTGCTTGGCTTCTTTAAATGCAGACAGGGTCCTTACATTGTCTATGAAGTGTCATTAAGTGAACAGCATACTATAAGAATTAAAACAGGTATGGTTCTTATATTAATATAGTTCTTAAGAAACTTTCTGAAGACTAAAGATTCAAATATTTTATTTACTGTGTTTAATACACTAGCACATATACTCTGTTTTCTGGTAAAGTGTTTCAAGCCTGTTTTACAGGAACTGCTTCTAAATTTCTGGCTATTCTAAGCAGGAAGAGTTGCTGACTGAGTTTCCAGATCTACTCAGTGCTGGCCCCTCTGTTGGAACAACTACCATAAATGTGTGTCTTTTTTCTCCCCTTCTTAGTAACAGCAATGTTTCCTGAGCTGCAAGTTGTACATGTACTCTGTCACGACTGATTCACAGCCTGATTCTGTCCTTGTTACATATCAAATCCAGATGACTTTGTTTACTCTAACTCAAGCATGTTGCTTTTTAAAGGGAAACGTCTGTGTAGCACAGACATCATATGGAGGTGTGAAAGTGGAGTAAATCTGAGTGAAAATTTACATCAGGGTCTTTAATTTGGAGTTGAAATGCATGCACGTATTAGTTTCATTGTTCGTAGATCTGTTGTTGATTCAGAAAGTCATGATGTCTCCTCTTTTGAGTGGGTAATAAGGTACTCAAGACATGTACAAGTATTAAGCCCTACTGGGGAACTACAAACTAAAGGCCATCACAGAAATGCATTTCTCTTTGCCAATGTTCAGATGTATTTGTATCCATCCTAGAGAATAATATAATTTATTTTGTCTCTGTGTGTGAAGTGGTACAGATATCTCAAGCAAAAAGATACTCATAATGACTTTGTGTTTTGGAACAAAATTGAAACTTGGCATGCTCAGTCATGCAGGGGAGCATGGTGTCTCATGCTATGCTATTTTTTCAGCTCATACTTTTTTTCTGCTGAATAAGTGTTTCTGTGTGTGCACACACCCACATACAGATTCAGACAGCCTGAACTAATAGCTGTGCTGCGTATACTGCTGAAAATGTTGTGCATAGAAATCAGAGTTGATATGCAAGTTGCAAATAAAATGCCAACTTTTTGTCACTCTAGGAATCCTAGTTTAAAGCTTCAGTAATTAACTGAAAAGAGTTATGAGACAATATTTTATAGCCTTTCGGCTCTGATACATTTTTCTTTGTAACCTCATTTCAGGAGAAATTCATCACTGATTGCAAAATGAAATAGTCTTATACCTTTGCCAAACAGCTGTACTTTGGTTTGGATTTATTATTAAATGTTTGAAGGCAATGGTTCTAGCTAATAGAGATTACATTTTTAAATTCAGGAACTACTATGTGTAAGAAAGACTGTTTTTTTCCTTTTTTAAGGTTATATCTGTATACTTTTTTGCTAAAGAGTCTTCTACTTTTGAATTAAGACTTGAAATTGCTTCAGTGAAAATAATTCCTTTGTTTTCTGTTTAAGGCTGTCTAGGTGGATTTTTTTGAGGCATGGTTGTTGAACAAAGTGACAAGCACTTCAGGCCAGTCAGCTGGAAATACTTAAATACTTTCTCTCTTGCAGTTGGGTTGGGGCAATCCCAAACACAAATACAGGCTGGGTGGAGAATGGATAGAGAGCAGCCCTGAAGAGAAGGACGTGGGGGTGTTGATTGATAAGAAGCTGGACATGAGCCGGCAGTGTGCGCTTGCAGCCCAGAAACCAACTGTGTCCTGGGCTGCATGAAAAGGAGCATGGCCAGCAGGTTGAGGGAGGTGATTCTCCCCCTCTGCTCCACTCTTGTGAGACCCTGCAGAGAGTACTGTGTCTGGCTCTGGAGTCCTCAGCACAGGAAGGACATGGAGCTTTTGGAGCGAGTCCAGAGCAGGGCCACAAAAACGATCAGAGGGCTGGAGCGCCTTTTCTGTGAAGACAGGCTGAGGGAGCTGGGATTATTTAGCCTGGAGAAGTCTCTGGGAAGACCTTTTTGGGATCTTTAAGGGAGCCTACAAGAAAGCTGGAGAGGGACTTTTTACAAGGGCGTGTAGTGATAGGACAAGGGGTAGTGGCTTTAAGCTGGAAGAGGGTAGATTTAGATTAGATATAAGGGAGATGTTTTTTTAACAGTGAGGACGGTGAGGCACTGGCACAGGTTGCCCAGAGAAGCTGTGGATGCCCCATCCCTGGAGGTGTTCAAGGCCAGGTTGGATGAGGCTTTGAGCAACCTGGGCTAGTGGGAGGTGTCGCTGCTTGTGGCGGGGGGTTGAAACTTGATGATCTTTAAGGTCCCTTCCAACCCAAACCATTTTATGATTCTATGATTAAGGTCTTTATTTGACTTAGCGGTGAGGGGGGACAAATTCCATTAGGGGAAAAAATATATTCAGAAGTCTTAAATTTTGAATATTTGCAACTACCTGTTTCTGCTTCTCCGAGATGTCTTTTGTTCTTGCTTAAAATAAAGGGCATGCAAAGTGTAAATCAGTTTCTAGATAAGTTTCTGTGGAAACTACTGCAGCTGATAAAGAAGAACCCCTTGAAACTGTACAGACTGGGGAATTGACTGGCTGTGGAGAGAAGCTCTGCTGCAAAGGACCTGGCCCCATGGCAGACAGTAAGCTGAGTATGAGCCAGCAGTGTGTACTGGCAGCAAAGAAGGTCAGCAGTACCCTGGACTGCATTAACAGGAGCAGAGCCAGTTGATCAGGCAAAGTGATTAGATACCTTTCCTTGGTGCTCTTTAGGTGGCATCTAGGATACTGCATCCAGTTTTGGGCTCCCCGTCACAAAAGAGACATTGCTAGAGTGGAGCAGGTTCAACCAAATGGCCATCAAGATGGTTGGGGCTGGACCATTTGACCCATGAGGAGGAGCATGTGATATCATTGTGGGCACTCATGGTCATATTGACTCAGTAACTCAAATTTTCTTTTGTTTCTGCTGTCACCTGAGCTGGGATGTTTTTTCTGCGTATATAGAGGAGGGTTTCACTTTTCTTTTAGCCCTTGTGGACATGATTGTTGAGGGTTAAGGCACATGAGTACTAGAAGCAGAACATAGTTGCTTTTGTTGGTGGTCAAACCTTCAGGTGTCATATACTGTGACTAGGATATCAAGCTGTATTGCTATAAATATTGCAGTGGAAGAATCATAATGGGAACAAGTTGACAGTAAATGTGTTAACAGTATTTGTTATGACATTTAGTTCTATATGATTTTGTATGCTTTGCCCAGAAGAATGAGCGTACTGTCAGTTCACCTAGAGAATTTATGGGTTGTTTTGTAAGGGTTTGTTTTATGGTTAGAATGGGGACATATAAGCAAATTAATATGTTTGGCAGTTGTAGGTAATAAATTTGGGAAAAAAAACCCCTAAAACAATTATGTTTTTATTACAAAACTGTTCTTTAGGTGGATATTCCAACTGTTATAACAAAGAAAATGCTCAAGGCAGCAATGAAACACATTGAAGTGATAGCCAAGGCCAGGCAGAAAGGTAAAGACTTCATATGTTGTCAGTTTCAAAGGGCAAGTACATGTGTTTCTTTTTGCATGTTTGTTTTTATATTTGCTAAATCTTTTCATCCTCACTGTCTTCTCTTTAAAAAACAAAGAGTGAACCTTTTGTTTTTCTTCTTGAGGTTGTAAAGACAAGTTAGGGAAAAGATTATGGTACAAACAATCTCTCAGTTTGGTTTTCATTTCCCCACGTTAAAAATACTAAATTGCTTTCTCTGTGTGGTAAACAGGAATGTCTTTTTTGTCTGTTCAGAGCAATCAAGATCATTTACCAGTGCATCTTGAGGTTTTTCCTCTGTATTCCGGATGAGCAATTATAAACGAAAGGATTTGCGTGGCCGTGCACTATCCTGTAACTGTAACCCTTATAGCTAGAGTGATTTCACATCTGCACACTAACATGAGCACTTAGTGGTGCTGTTCGATATGCTGAAAAGTTAGGTTTATGTTTATAACCCATGGAGAGAGTTTAAGCAGTAGCACATTTAATTATTATTTAAATAAAAATATCTTCACAAGCCTAATGTAAAAATTAGATTAAAACTGAACATTGAAGGAGTATTTGGAAAATAGAACACTTACTGTTGGAACTTTATTTTTTTCACTGGCTGTGTTCCACAGTGCTGTATCTAGTAAATGTGGTTTCATTCAACTTTTAAGCATAGATGTTTACTTTCACTGGAGTCATGAACTTTCCTTCCTTCCCTCAAAATGTCTGCTTGATGTACATAAATATATGCCATTGGTCCTGGGAGTAGTGGGTAATGAGTAACATGAATAATGAGACAGAGTGTGATCATGCTAGATGCTTTTCATGGCACAACAGCAAGTTCAAGATACTAGATTATCTTGCAGTGCTGTTTATGCCAAATTTCTTATTTCCTTTGATTTCTACTAAGGAGTTGGAAACACTTCAGCAGCAAAGAACTGTATTTGAAATGTATGACATTGAAAATTAAAGGAAAAGACTTGTTCCCTGATGGCAGACATGTGAAGCAGCAGCTGAAGATGATTTTTAGGAGTGCTTTCTAGTAAACGTTGCTAAACCACCACTGTAATACATGATTCAGAGGCAGCTTGCAGGTTGCTTGGGTTGCTAGTTGAGCCTAGCCTTTTCTGTTTGTTTATTTTCTAAATCCTTTTTCAGATGATTGCTTTAGGAGGCATTTCCTTTTTTCCTGCTCTTCTTACCCTTGTGTCTCTCGGTAATTCCTCACTATTTGCACAGATACTTGCATGATTCATTACCTGTCCTTGCCAAAGAGCGCATGCTCCCTCTCTGCTTTTAGTGGCACCAACTATGCAGATTTACATTCCTGCATCCCCCATATCAGCTGGTACCACTCATGGTTCTTGGTTGTGGGGGACAAAGTCTGTATTGGGTACCTGCCCTGCACCTGGTGTGGCCCTTGGCGTGAGGCTGTGCTGGATTGCTCGCGCAGCTAGGGTGGGATTTATCACAGCTCACTTCCTGCCTTTGAAGCCAGTTCAAGGAATAGAACATTGTTGGTTTTAATTAGTATGTATAGTTTTTAATCTGATAAAGCAGGTATTCTTTCAGCTCCATGTAGCTACACAAGAGGCAGAGCTCCTGCAGATCCCCATGCTGGTTTTGGTTTGATTTACGCTGTGTTTAAAATTTATGTTCCTTCACATTTGTTTCTGAATGTTCTAAGCAGGAAGGGGATATAACGGTATTGAATAAAAGTTTGCGTATACGTTGATTTCAAATTGTATTGTAGGCAAGTCAATAGGCAGAAGCCCGATAAACAGGAGACTGGGAAGGAGGTCAGGAAAAAAGCAAGTAGAGGCGACTTTGGGCAGTTCAGTTTTTTAGAAGATTCAAGATGTTGAGTTCCCCAGTAATTATAAATGAGAAAACATTCTGCAAGCTGTGCAAACTGCAATTGTTTGGTGGAAGAATTCTTATTTCAATATGAAGTTTTATTTTTACATACCCAAGCTTCAAAGTCTAAGCCAAGGTTCTTTTGTAAAATTTCAACATTGTATTCCTTTGGCAGTCCTATATGTACGAAAAGTATTAACTTTGTAGCTCAAATGAAAAGCAATCGCCTCTTATTTCATAATAAGAAAAAGCTGAAACAACTCATAATACTGGTTTTTACTTGCAGTAAAAAATGCAGAATTTTTACAGCAAGCTGCTTTAGAAGAATATGGACCAGAACTCCATGTTGCTTTGAGAAGCCGAAGAGATGAACTTCACTACTTAAGAAAACTTACTGAACTTCTTTTTCCTTATATTTTGCCCCCAAAGTCAACAGAGTGCAGGTACAGAAATTATTTAGAATTGCATTTTTTTAAAGTATCTGCATACTATGTAGTACAATAATTTTGGGTAGTGAGAGAATGAACTGTAAAGTCATCGTCCTCATTTCTCATCCCTTTGCTTGTGAGTTTTTTGATTGGTCTTAAAAATATTCTATCACGCTTAAGGTATTATTAAATACTAAAATATTTCCCAGTAAGATATAATGGCATTGGAAACTTCACTTAGAAAATTTTTTTTTTTTTTCTTTTCAGATCCCTGACTCTTCTAATAAGAGAGATCCTGCCTGGTTCTGTTTTCCTTCCCTCAATGGATTTTTTAGCTGATCCTGTAAGACTTTGGAACACAGGAATAATCTTAATTTATTCAATATTACTATTTTCCTGCTGAATGTGTTGTGGTAAAGCAGATGATGCACAATGACTGACTTGCTGTGCGTTTTGACTGGGTAAAAGAAAAAGAAATCTTGTGGTCGAGGTTTTTGTTTGGTCATTGTAACTGGTTTGAGTGCTTAACTGACTGAGCTGAATAAAATACAGTATTGGCATGATCTCTTAAGAACGTATTTTTAATGAAGAACTTAAATTCCTGTCAAATGGGAGAATGCTGTGCTGGTATAAGCACCTTCAAATTGGTATAAGTGCATTTAAACAAGGGCTCAGTTACTTGAACTCTGGCTATATGTATCTTTATAGCAGTGAAAGTAAACCAGATTTTCTTGAAATCAATTCTTTTGTCCTTAATTCTGCAAATCAAAGTGCATTTATTTCTACAGATGGAGCACTGCCACCTTTGATTTTATTTATGCATGTATTTTAATATTAAAAATTGCACTACTTACGAAGGTGTCACCTAGCTGCAGGCAGGAGTTACTGTAGCTGTGGAAGTATGAGCAGTTCATCAGGTCTGCACTAACAGTAAAAATATTTTGCAGAGGGTTCCTCTGCTGAGTAAGAATGCTTCTGTGCAGGTCTCTTCAGAAATTCCCTGACTTGTAAATACCTGAAGAGACCATTTTTTCTTTTTTTTTTTCTTTTTTTAAAGTATTAATATATTCACAGGTTTAAACTTGGTCATGACATAGTAGTGAAATGATTTGAATCTGATTTGTTGAGTTTCTTTAATAGTAAATTTGTATTGTGTTTTCCTGCAGGACACTGTCAACCATTTGCTGCTGATCTTCATTGATGATAGTCCAGTGAGTACTGACAAAGTTAAAACAGTAGGAACCCGTTAAGGAAGCTTTCTTACTCAATTGTCTCACATCAATTTTTTCTACAGCCTGAGATAGCAACTGAACCTACTTCTTCATTGGTTCCATTCCTTCAGAAATTTGCAGAGCCAAGAAATAAAAAACCATCTGTAAGCAAAGGCAACATTTATTTCGTTTCCTGGTTTGAATAAGTGTTTTACTTTACCTGTTGTTTTTGTTCTACAACTCTTTGAATTATTTATGTACTCACTGAAAGTTTGAAAATTGGCTGACTGCATTTTTAACCTACTAAGGTCCTGAAACTGGAGCTAAAGGAGATCAGAGATCAGCAAGACCTTTTATTTCGGTTTATGAACTTCCTGAAACAGGAAGGGGCAGTCCACGTGCTGCAGTTCTGCCTGACTGTAGGTAAGATTGCATGTGTATGCTGAGGTGTATTTGATGATCTGTAAAAGCTTCATGGATTTATCGTTACTGTGATAAGGAATAATTCGGTTTAATTGTAATATATTTTTAGTAACAATTTCATGAACAAATCTGAATTATAATTAATTTCCTTTCCTTTGCTTCTCAGAGGAATTCAATGACCGAATCTTGCGACCAGAACTATCAGATACAGAAAAGATGTCTCTGCATGAGGAAGTACAGAAAATTTACAATACTTATTGTTTGGATGAAAGCATTGATAAAATTAGATTTGACCCTTTTATTGTGGAAGAAATTCAAAGAAGTAAGTTTGAATTTGAAAGGAGTAATTTACCCTGGAATTTAAGCAGCATTCTGTAATAAAGTGAAGACTAATTCAACTAAATATGATCACCCTTTACTTTTGTCATAGTTTTAAAAATTGTTACCCCTTGCTATGTTGTGCTTGACCCTACTTTTGTTAGTTTATTTCTTTTTATGTCAAACTTAGAGTAGCTTGCAAAGCAATCACAAACTCAGACCAGAAAACCTGCAAACTTTATATGCCTATATATTTATATTTACAATTTTTATTTTTTTAATAGTTGCTGAAGGTCCATATATGGATGTTGTGAAACTTCAAACAATGAGGTGTCTTTTTGAAGCTTATGAGCATGTACTTTCTCTACTTGAGAATGTTTTTACTCCTATGTTCTGTCACAGTGATGAGGTAAGTGTGAAAGATTTGAAGAGCAGTCTTAAAGCAAGATTGTATTTTTTTAGGATACCCTATTTACAACAGTCATGTGCATGTGGAACTGAAAAATATATCTCCATTTTCCACTTGAGTTAGTATGCCAGAGCTGGGACCAATCTCAGCAAAAAACCTGAATTTTTTCTAGTTCAACACAACATCAACAGAATACAAAAAACAACTTCTTCATTTTTTGATGTAACAATTTGTGTATTACAAAGTCCTCTCCACCCTTTCTTTTATGATTGCAAATTTGGTGCAAGTGTAATCTGCATGATAGAACGCTTTTAAGAATCTCTTTATTTACTTTTTAAAATATAACTGTACTTAAAGAAAGATACAAAAGTTGTATTTAGGTACCTTTAGCATTATTCTTTCTAGCAGCTAGAAGTCAGGTGTCTGTTTTCGGGAAGGTCATTCAAAGCAATTCAGCAGGAATTTGAGATTGGTCTGTGATTGGGTTCTTAAAGCCAAAAAAAAAAAATCCCAACGCTGGGCTGACAGCTGCCTAAAGGCTTCCAGTAGGAAACACTTTAGGGCTGAGTCAGAATTCTTCTCTCTAAAAGAGAGTTTGTATGTGTAAATCAGGTTGCATGTTAAGCTTCTCTCATTTATTTGCAGCACAATACATTGACTTGTCCTGGGAATGGGTACTTACCTTACTTGGAATTATTCTTTACAAAATGCTATTGATGGTCATCTTTCCCATAATAACTATAATGCTTCAAATGCTCAATTTTTTTAACAAGGAGGAGTCATGGGTTTTGGTGCTTAATTTTAGTTTTATTTCTGTTTTGGTTTTCGTTTTTTAATCCAAGACTATGTAAAGTAAAATAAGTAGTGCTGGGAGTATGTTTTGCAAATTTGGTCTGTCCTTTTCCAGATGAACTGCTAGATTACGAGCAGCTTGCCTTTTACTTCTGTTCTTGTTTCCCAAATTCTCCAATAGAAGCATATACCTCAATTAACCCAGTGTTTTCTTTGCTACCTTGTCTGTTGTAGTACTTCAGACACCTTTTAAGAGGAGCAGAGTCACCAACACGCAATTCAAAGTTTAACAGGTAGGCATGGTATAATTTTTTAAGTGTTCTTTGTTTTTTAGTTAAAGGCATCAAAATATTAAACCATAGGAATGTTGTTAGTACCTGACACTAATTTGACTGAATTTTTCTTTTTTTTTTTTTTTAAATGGACAACTTATATCTTGAAAGAGCAAGCAATATTATACAAGATGTCTTTCTGCTTTGAAGTGGCTTACATTAAAGAATTTAAAATGTGATTTAGACCTCAACATTTGAGAAATGGGAAGGGAAAAATGAATGTATAGTGAGAATAAGATAATGTGGAAATAAAGTAGTGATTTAATTGACTGGATATACAAATACCATTTTGTTGGTGCAGTGGTGGCTCTTCTTGGATTTCAGGTCTTACAGAGATTAGGTGCAGTGTACCTTGCATCTAACCAACCTGATCCCATAATGGGAATCTCCTCTTGTTGCGACAAGGAGAATTTGACTTTCTTCTAGGTCAGATGTGTTTTCTGTTTTCAGCTCTCCCCATTGATTGCAGAAATGTTGCATCAGAAACCTTGTTTCTGGGTTTGGGCTGTATGCTTACAGACCACCTTCAGGCTCCTTAGGGCCTGTGGAGAAGGAGAAGAGCCTGTCGAGAATCATAGAATGGTTTGGGTTGGAAAGGACCTTAAAGATCATCCAGTTCCAACCCCCCCGCCATGGGCAGGGACACCCTCCACTAGACCAGGTTGCTCAAAGCCTCATCCAGCCTGGCCTTGAACCCCTCCAGGGATGGGGCATCCACAGCTTCCCTGGGCAACCTGGGCCACTGCCTCACCACCCTCACAGTGAAACATTTCTTCCTAATGTCTAGTCTAAATCTGCCCTCTTTCAGCTTATACCCGTTACCCCTTGTCCTCTCCCTACACTCCCTGATGCAGAGCCCCTCCCCATCTCTCCTGTAGCCCCTTCAGGTACTGGAAGGCTGCTGTTAGGTCTTCTCGGAGCCTTCTCTTCTCCAGGCTGAACAACCCCAACTCTTTCAGCCTGTCCTCATAGGGGAGGGGCTCCAGCCCTTGGACCAACTTCATGGCTCTCTTCTGGACTCTCTCCAACAGGTCCCGGTCTTTTTTATGTTGGGGGCCTCACATCTGAACACAGTACTGTAGGTGGGGTCTTATGCAGGAGAAGGTGATTGTGGGGGTAGATTGAGGAAGCTTGAGGTCTCATCATTTCTTACCTTTCATTTTACGCTGGATGGCTCAGTCATAGACTAACCCAAATGAATCGCTGTTGTGGTCTAGCCAAAAGAAGGAAAACTTCAGTGTGACAGTCTTTGTTTAGGATAGGATTTCTTTCTTGGTATAAAATAAGATGCACAATACTGTAGAACATGCTAGTGTTTATCATCTCAGTTTACTCTTCTAGAGGAGTAACAGCAATTTATTTAACTTTTTCTGCTTTCACTAGAGGTACACTTAGCAGCAACCTTCTTGATTTGCAGCCTCTGGTGAGGTGTATTACTGTGACATCTCTTTCTCCCTGCTAATGTTCTTCAAAAACTACATGATCATTCTCTTTAATGTGGCTCCATTGGTGACATCTATTATGTAGTCTTTATAGTTCCTGTAGACCCAGGACTCAGGCTTTGGTGTAGTGCTTTCTCAGATTGGTGCTTGACTAGCTTCTGTTTCATAGCAAAGAGGCATGGCAGGCAGTTAGACCAAACTGCATTTCTCCCCTATGTGATACCCCACTAGGAATGGTGACCTTAAAACACACTCCAGCTTCTGTTGAAGATGGCTACAGGATTCCATCCAGACCTTTAAATCTGCCTTCTGGTATCTTTCCCAAAATTATTGATGTCAAGGGTTGAAAGTATCCTGTCATGCACTTCTTAAATCTCGTTGAAGTATGAGAACATTTAGGTTACCTCCTTGGTGCTTTGCTTTCCAAAACAGAAAGGGTGAAATTATAGACAGTCTCTATCTGGAGTTTTTAAAATACGTCTCTCGCTGTGAAATAAGCCAGTTTTGTTTGGGGACTGTTACAACTGGATTTCAAATAGCATCCCTAGCATTACTGGAAATTTATCTGCTTTACATTTTAGACCAATTTGAATACCTTGAGTATATATGTGGGTTTATGGTACAAGATACTGTATGTTTCTGAAGTGGTGCCTCAGTGATTGCTTCCATGAAGCACAGGTCCTATCTGCAAGTAGTTTGCCTGTTGCTTTGGAGTTTTCCTCTGCAGAATCTGGTATAGACAGTCACTGCCAAGAGAAAAAAGAAATTAAAAAAAGATTACTTGTGGAATTATTCCAGATGTTATCCATATACACATACCTTATCCTTCCTTCTCTTCCCTATTCTAGCATTATTTCCAGTTCAGAGAAGTTCTGTGCAGAGATGAGTTCTGTTTTCCATATCTTTGATGCTTTGCTAGGGGTGCTGTATGTGTGCTGCATAGATCCTGCTGGTTAAAAAGGCAAATCGAGTATTAGATATGGAATCGCAGTGGAATGTACATGTGGGTAATGTGTTGAAAGGTTTCAGTTATTGTAAGACAAGAAAATTATAGAGCAGTTTCTAGAAAATACAAGTGGGAAAGCAGGAAGAAGTGACTGTCACCGTGTAATTTCTGGTTTGAATCACTTCTTTGAGCTGTAGAAAGTGATGATAGCTTTTTTTGTGTACAGATAGGACAAAGTATGTGCTATGAAAACTGCCAAGCTAAAAGATGAGAAGTCCCAGGTATTTCTGGTGTGTAAAGAAGTCACACTGAGGATATTCTGATAACTTGATAACTAGCTGTGGTTGTCAACAGTTTAACTCCGTAACTTAATGTGTTCCAACTAATGTTTAATATGAAAACTGATGTTTCAAGTTCCAATTCTGGCAACTTAATTTTGGGTGTGTGAAAGAGAGAACAAGAATTCCCTCTCCCTCTCGCATATTTATGTATTCATAATACATAACTACATTACTTAAAGGTATTATCAACAATAAAAACCAAAAAAAGCGTGATACAGTCTCCCAGATTTGTGGATAGCTGTATATCCGCCTTGATTTTCTACACACCATGACCACATATAGAAATAGACACGTCCTGTTTTCTCATAGTTGAGATAGCAATAAAATTAAAACATTTTTCAAGTAAAGGACCAAGTAGAAAAGTTATTAACAATTTTGGAGAGTGGTTAGGGGTAATACCCACAGAATGAAGTCTGTGAACAGTTGCGTGCGTTGTAATTGTCACCATCAGTTCCAGCTTGGTGGCTTGTGTTTCCAGTTTCACAGTTAACATGACTAAAGACAGTGTAAGAAGCCTAAGAATCAGTTCCTCTTGTAAAACAAAATATAAAATGTGAATATTTTAATCCCATATTAGTTTGTCCAGAATTCAGTAGCTCCAGTGAATTAAAATCATGGGTGCAGTAACTGTGTTCATGTTTAAACATCTCAGTTGGAATTAACTGACTTGATGGCTGTGGCATTGGTTCCATGGACCAGGTTACACAGAATGTCAAAAATACGTGACAGTTCTTAAAATCTGTGAAATTAAAAAAAAAAATTAATTGTGGGGGGTAGGGAGTGGTGTTATTACATGAAGTCAGTCCACAGCCTTTTCTTTGTAACGGCCAGATGAACTATATTCCTGTGTGACTTCTGAACATAGGTTATAGAAGAGTTAGCTGCCCGTTTGGCACTCCAGGTAACTTTATGAAAGTCATTCTCTATAAATTGGTAGCAGCTTGTGCTGAATGGCCGTGAAGACCTGACAGTTTCAATAACTGAGGTTTTCAATCCAAAGGCCAAGGCTGTGGTGATGAAATGTGTGGGTACTGTTCATGTTTCACTTTCTTAGGATTTTAGGCCAGGAGCTCCTAATTGTACCACATTTTATATTAATCTGTAGTGTTAGTCGAAGCCTATTCAGTTTTGTTGAGATAGGTCTGTCAAATTTTGGGGTTTTTTTTTTAATTTGTTTTAACATTATTTTCTCCTGGGCTCTGAGGTAATTTATGTGCCTGTTGTTGCAGAAGTAGCCTGAGTTTGGATGACTTCCGGTAAGTCTCTCTAACACTCAGTAAATGTTGTGTGTTAGTTACGCTGCATCTATCATGACTGCATCACCCAGTCCTTTAACAGCAATTAACTGTCCATTTTATTTGCAAAATTGTGAATGTCTTCTCTGGACTAAATCGTGTTTCTCTCCACAATAAGCTTTACTCCCCATGTCCTCTTCACAAGTGTTTAGAAATTGCTTCATTACTAATTTCACCAGTTTGCAGCATATTAATATTGTTTGCTGTTAACGATCTGTCTCGTCTTAGTTTTGAAATAATTTGCTTAACTTGAAGATTTTTTTTTTTTGGCCTGTGACTGCTGCCTGCTCCAAAATTTCTTTGACTCCATGTCCCATTTCCAGATCCTGTGTGAGGTTTCATCCACTTCACTGCTTGTTTTGTCTTGCACAGCTGTGTCCAGGATGATCATTGCCTAACATTGCATTCCATTACAACCATTTTCTGAATATTATCAAGCACTCAAAACCAGCAATTCCTCAAATCAGTTCTCTGCAGCTTTTCTTGTGACTGTTAGAGGTTTGATTACAGCATATGCTATTTTTTCTCGTTTGCTCNAGTAGCTCCAGTGAATTAAAATCATGGGTGCAGTAACTGTGTTCATGTTTAAACATCTCAGTTGGAATTAACTGACTTGATGGCTGTGGCATTGGTTCCATGGACCAGGTTACACAGAATGTCAAAAATACGTGACAGTTCTTAAAATCTGTGAAATTAAAAAAAAAAATTAATTGTGGGGGGTAGGGAGTGGTGTTATTACATGAAGTCAGTCCACAGCCTTTTCTTTGTAACGGCCAGATGAACTATATTCCTGTGTGACTTCTGAACATAGGTTATAGAAGAGTTAGCTGCCCGTTTGGCACTCCAGGTAACTTTATGAAAGTCATTCTCTATAAATTGGTAGCAGCTTGTGCTGAATGGCCGTGAAGACCTGACAGTTTCAATAACTGAGGTTTTCAATCCAAAGGCCAAGGCTGTGGTGATGAAATGTGTGGGTACTGTTCATGTTTCACTTTCTTAGGATTTTAGGCCAGGAGCTCCTAATTGTACCACATTTTATATTAATCTGTAGTGTTAGTCGAAGCCTATTCAGTTTTGTTGAGATAGGTCTGTCAAATTTTGGGGTTTTTTTTTTAATTTGTTTTAACATTATTTTCTCCTGGGCTCTGAGGTAATTTATGTGCCTGTTGTTGCAGAAGTAGCCTGAGTTTGGATGACTTCCGGTAAGTCTCTCTAACACTCAGTAAATGTTGTGTGTTAGTTACGCTGCATCTATCATGACTGCATCACCCAGTCCTTTAACAGCAATTAACTGTCCATTTTATTTGCAAAATTGTGAATGTCTTCTCTGGACTAAATCGTGTTTCTCCCCACAATAAGCTTTACTCCCCATGTCCTCTTCACAAGTGTTTAGAAATTGCTTCATTACTAATTTCACCAGTTTGCAGCATATTAATATTGTTTGCTGTTAACGATCTGTCTCGTCTTAGTTTTGAAATAATTTGCTTAACTTGAAGATTTTTTTTTTTTGGCCTGTGACTGCTGCCTGCTCCAAAATTTCTTTGACTCCATGTCCCATTTCCAGATCCTGTGTGAGGTTTCATCCACTTCACTGCTTGTTTTGTCTTGCACAGCTGTGTCCAGGATGATCATTGCCTAACATTGCATTCCATTACAACCATTTTCTGAATATTATCAAGCACTCAAAACCAGCAATTCCTCAAATCAGTTCTCTGCAGCTTTTCTTGTGACTGTTAGAGGTTTGATTACAGCATATGCTATTTTTTCTCGTTTGCTCTAGGTAGTCTGTGGTCACTCATTAATGCCTTAATAGCTGTTCAATGCTTTGTTTTCTCATTATCCATGCCTCTTTAAATACATGCTATCCAAACTCAGAAAACAATTTTTTCATTATGAGCTTTTCCTTACAATTTGTCAGAGCATAAGCATTCAATATATTACTCATACCATTCTTCAGTCTTGAGGGGACATTATCAGCTTCATTTTACAGGTTAGGAATCGAGGTATATAGACACCGTTTGTCTTTTATGTGCCAGTTCAGTATATTGAGTTACGTGCTAAGAATGCTGAGCAGTAAGAAATACTTTGGACGTAAGTGCAGTTCACTGATTTTTCAAGAACAGCTCTATGTGCTCAGCATTCCTCCTAGTTGGGTGTAGGGGTTTTAGTCAGCCAAAGGAAAACTGAGACTTCACATGCATGTAAATACCTAGCTTGTGTGATACATACGACTTTTCTGGTACTTCTTGACCCACAGAGGTTCACAACAGCATTCTTCAGCTGCATAGCCCCCTGGCTGATCGCTTGCCAAGATCTGTACAGTACGCTGAATGAGGCAGGGATCCTGGAAGAAAATTGTTTTGCAACCATCCATGATTAAAGAATAGCACAGTGCATAGTGGCACTAATGCAATCTTTGGTCTGCAATTCCCAGCTACAGAGTGAACAACCATTGTAATTTTTAAATGTTAAGCTAGTGTGACTTCTGGAGCTTTAAAAAAAAAAACAAAACAACAAAAAAAGTGTTCCAACCCCTCCTTGTCCCATCGTTCATCAAGAAATGTTGAATCTGTAGACTCTCGGGGCCCTGCCAAGAAAGCAGGTATAGAATGACAATCTAATAATGCTGTTATGTGGATCAGCACTAGAGGGAGTGGCATACTTGTCCCAATGAGTTTTGTATATATATATTTGTTGACAGTAGAAGAATTGACAGGTCTTGAAAGACTTGGTCTTCATTCTGAGCTGGCCACCTTGTCTCCTCTTTCTTCCCCTTTGTCTTTAACCTGGCCATACCCTAGTCCCATCTCTTCCCTTCCACCTAGCCTTAAATTCTTTCTCCTGTTTCTACTTAACCAGTGAATCTATTAGATTTTCATCCTCATACCTGAGTGGGTTTTTTTAGTTTTTCTTGCTCAGCATCCTCAAAAGATTCATCATCCTGTTGTCTGTCTGTCTCTGTGAACATCCCCAGATTTTTTGCGTGCTCCTCTAATTTGTTTTATGCTCTGTGTGCTTGCTCAAGGATTTTTGCCAAAGCAGTCCTACATTCTCTCCATGCGTTGTCCGCCATGTCTCTGTATACCTTCTTATTTACCAGTGTTTGTTGTGAATTTGTGTCTCTTCCTGCGATGAGATCCCGTCTTAGTTTGTCACTTTGTACCTGTTCCAGTTTAGTGATTGCTCTGTATTGATTAGGCGTGAACTTTGGGCTCAGCATTGGGGCAGGAAAGAGTGGTTCCTAGCGATCAGGTTGAACCCTGGCTCCGTACAGCTCAGTCCTGCAGTTACAGGCAAAGCTGTATTCTGCCTTCAGCTGGAGCATGATCAGTGTGGGAAAGAACTCATCTGAGCCGGGAGTACTCTTATCAAATCTCTGAGCTTGTGCAAGTTAATGTTTTTGCTCGCAATCTTGAGAACTGCACAGGTTTTCCCAGGAATGATGAAAACTGCTTCAAGAGTCAAGCCACAGGTCTTAAAGCTGAATAGTTTTGTCTGAATCAGGTTTGTATTTTGCTAGCCCAGTGATTAAGCTCTTGAACAAGATTCAGGTAGGTCCCCAATGTAAAAAAAGTTTAGTTCAGCACAATAACAAGTAGAATAGGTTGTTTAAAAATCAAGTAAAATTGTTCAAACATGGATTTAGACTACAAACACCCAAGGAACATTATCTTTGGTTAGCAGAGATAAGTAAGATGTTTGTCTGCTTTGGATCTGATAATACTATGAGATGGAAAAAGCAAAAGATTTGGAAAAACAGTGGATTATTTCTGCAATTTTAGTCATGTACACAAACTGGGTAAAATTATAAACAGGAAAATTGTTAGTAACACACATGCATGTCCTGAGTCAGCGGTTGATGTTTTATGGGTGGTTTTATGGGTGATGAAGACTGTTTACCCGCTGGTCTGTGCTGTTTTGTTGGTCCTACTCCTCAGTAGTTAACTTTTTTTTTGTTGTTTTAAAGGATATTTTTTGGTCCTCTAAAGTACTAATTGTGCTTTCAGTCTCAGTAATCTATAAAGTTCTTTTGAGTCTTTGATTCTACAGTTCACTGTATTGATTTTTAACCTGCCTATCGACTGTATTTATTGAATCACCATAAGTAACCTTCAGCTGATTCCATCCATGTTCAACAGAAACATTTTTCTTTCCAGAATTATTGGCATTTCTATGTAAGAAATAATCTTCAGTGTCAGGTTTTACGTAAGGGCATAAGAATGCTATAAAATCTGCTCTCTCAGCAAGGAGTGCACTTCCTGCCTAATTATTGTTCTTTTTCTACACCTTGTTGCTTTTTGGATACTGTGTTGTAAGTGGGAAGACTTTAAAAGGTCTTCATCTTTCGGTCAGGCTGGCTCTTCAAGACAAAATTCTTCAGTTGCATCTATTTTCTCTCGTGGTCACTCTTGCTCCTTGCACTTTCCTTTTGCGTGTCCCTAATGTTTAAAAGTCGAAGTCTATCTTGAATCATACATACTTGTAAAAATCTGGGATGTTTATGTAAAAAAAACCCGCATCCAATTACACCATTTAAAGTACTTGGCAAGAGTGGATAAATATTTAAATAGGAATACATGGAAGAGCACAGTGACCTTCTTGATGTGCGTGCCTGTAGCAATGCGACAGTTTCCACTGTCAAAGCAAAATTGTTTTGCATAGTTAATTCATTTATTCGATGTCCTGCATTACTAGGGTAGTATTATAAGAGTTAATGTTTGCTCATGGTTAAGCATATGGGAATCGCATATCTCTGACAAGCGTGATCAAGAAATTTTTCTGATCGATCAGAGAACACATTTGCCATAAATTAATTTCAATTTAAGTGGTATTGTAAATATATTGGCTACTAGTTTGTGGAGTTTTTTCTCTTACCTGCAAGTGGTGTGCAACAGCCTGTTGGGCTGCTGTGTAATAATGTGCCTTGTGTTGTGAACTCTGGCTTCTGTAATCCTAGGACCACACAGAAGAGAGGAGAATCATTTGGAATCAGCAGAATAGGCAACAAAATAAAAGGTGTGTTCAAGAGTTCTGCAATGGAAGGAGCTATGTTGCCTAACTATAACTTGAATGAAGGAGAAGATGACTTTGTGAGTAAAAGTTTTACAATTTGTATTTAAGTCTTTGTTGTTGCTATTTCTTTACGTATTTGCAAATGTTAAGTTTCTGCCTTTTTTGCTGTCTTACTTCACTGCAGGGTTTCCATGTGCTGGCTTCTGATTCTTTTTCCTGTATTTGTTCCCAAGCCAAAGCCACGTCCCCACTTAGTCTGCCTCTGAGCATATTGCTTTAATACAGAGAAGTACTCAAAGTAGTGGTGTCAGACATTTGTGTAAGCAATGAATTTTTCTCTAAAAACTTCCTATGGCAGTTTATAATTCTGTATAGTAAGGTATGCATAGGACTGCGTGCATGGCTTTTCATCTGAAGCTTGCCCTAAGACCTTAAAACCATAGATGAAGTGGTGGAGACTCTTTGCCTAACATAGTAAGCTCAAGTCTTTAATTTGGGTTCTCGTATGCTGGACAATGCAGTGCAGCTAGATCTGCTGGACCCAAGTTGGTTCCTATAGGATTCAGTCTGTGTCTAGGGCATTCTTCCAGCTGTCTCTTTTAGTACTTCTATTCCCCTCCCATTTTTGTTTTTCCCCTGAAGAGTCAGATATGGAACTTGAAAGTCCTACAAAAACTTTCAGGTGTCACCACAAGTTGCTAACTTCAAATTAATTTGCAGTGGATCTAAAACCAGAAATTAATGTACGTGAAAACTCCATCAATGAAATGGATTTTTTGTTCTTGTATTACTTAGTGACACATAAAGTCTCGATTTATGTTTCATTATCGTATGTCACTTTGACAAATGTAGACTGAACCAATTAAAATAGAACTGTAGATCCTGATGTTTGAATCTTTACAGATTGAAGAAGGTGTTATGGTGATGGAAGATGATTCTCCTGAGGAGGCTGTTAGTACCCCAAATACACCCCGCAACCTTGCCGCATGGAAAATTAGCATCCCATATGTAGATTTTTTTGATGATCCCTCCTTGGAAAGAAAAGACAGAAAGGAGAGAATCCCTGTGTTCTGCATTGATGTAGAGAGAAATGATAGAAGGGCAGGTATGCAATGTTGTGGATAAATAAAATGTCATTTTAAAATGTACGCAAAATATTCCAGTGTGTTGTATTCTGATGGCTATTGCAGTGTATTTTGCATACGTGTTGTTCTGATTTTGAAATGAAGACTTCTAAATTCTGAGGAAATGTATTTGAGAGCTAAATAATCACATTTATCATGTGATTATCAGTTCTGTTTAGATTTCTTGCCAAAGTTTGAGATTTTCTATTTTTTTTTTATTTCCAAAAATATTCATCCTACTATTCATATTAATGAAGACTTGGCATGCTTTTCTTTCACCCCCTCCAAACTTTGGAGTAATGAACAATAAATAACTTTTTATATAGCTTTAAAATATAGTTCTTAGGTAATGAAAATGTTTTGCTTATTAGGAACCATCCTGGCTTGCAGACAGTTTATCAGTATCTAGTTAGCAGTACATCCATACTGAGTGGGGAAAATAGTGTCATCCTGGGGCTGCATAGATGTATGTTTGTGAAACGAATCCTTCCATAATAAGTGGGAAGTGTTTAGGAATTAGTGATATCTGCTAGGAGGAAGACGGATCAGGATTCAAGCTGATGGTGCAGAGGACTGTATTCAACAAGTAGTATTTCTGTCAATCATTTGGTTAAAAGTTTGAAAATAGATCTGACGTAGTGAGCCGAAATAAATGTTGGAGTTATGCAGTGCTCCATTGTTTACATCTTGGGCATCCCCTAAAATGAGATTATGATGATGATTGAGATTATAATTTCCGTGCTAGTACTGTATCTGTATTTTTAATTTAAAATTTAAATTACTTGGCTGGGATTTTTTTTTTTAATGTTAATGCAATATGGGGGTGTAATATAATTGTTTTTTTCTATAATAATCCAGAATAAATTTGCTGTTGCTTGATGTGTGTCTCAGGTGGCATAAAACCTGGTTTATTTTTAACATTGTTTTTTTTTTTCCCCAGTTGGGCATGAACCTGAACACTGGTCTGTGTACAGGAGGTATCTTGAATTTTATGTGCTTGAGTCGAAGCTAACGGAATTTCATGGTATGTCTCTGTCATCTGGAAAGCCACTTTCCCACTGCTGTGATTATCATTCAGTAATGACCTGAAATTTAAAGTAATGAATCAATGTTTGCTGCATTACAAGAATTATTTTATCTCCTTGATATCTTTCTTAGGTACATTTCCTGATGCTCAGCTTCCTTCGAAGAGAATCATTGGCCCCAAGAACTATGAGTTCTTAAAATCCAAGAGAGAGGAGTTTCAGGAATATCTGCAGGTATCAAACAAACCTTTGGAGCAAGGAATGTTCTAAAACTTATTAATAAAAGAATATCTGCTTTTTTTTTTGTTTGTTTCCAAGTAGCTTGAGTTATGGAAAGGGTACAAGTTGGCAAATAAGACTTGTTGAAGTTTCATGTGACTGAAAACAGAAATCTTTTGCAAATGACAGTATCTATGGTAATACAATGCTCTTTGAATATCTTTTAGCTATAGAGAAACTGATTTTTAAAGATTAGTTTTAACGTACTCTTCTTCTTTCTTTGCTTCTGTCTCGAAGAAACTTCTGCAACATCCAGAACTAAGTAACAGCCAGCTTTTAGCTGACTTCCTGTCCCCTAATGGAGGAGAGACTCAGTTTCTTGATAAAATGTTGCCTGATGTGAATCTTGGTAAGTAATGTGCTAGTTGTTCATGCTGACGAATAGTAATACTGTGATTGAATGAGAATAGTAATGAGTAGATAACTCTTATGTAAGGATATAGATGTGGGACATAAGAACTCTGTTCCTTCACAGCCCTTACAATTATAGCTCATCAAGCGGGATATGCTGATACTTTTTCCCTGAAGAAAAAGGACACTTTGAGATTATGGAAGAAAACATTGAAGTGGTTGCTTTTGAATCTTAGTGTCAGCAACCAAGGCAATAAGATTTCTCTAACAAATGTCATAGTTCAAGGAGAGTTACCGGATTGCCACAGGTCACATCTGCACAAGACAGTCATGGTTTACAGGTGTGATGGTATATATAGTTTCTTAATGTCAACTACATTTTGGTGTTAATTGATTAAATTCTGTTTATTTTAATAGGAAAACTGCAATATTTAATATTTCTAGTATTAGCTAGATCTCTTCTAACATGAGCTGCTCAATAGAATTTGAGGCAGTGGTGTTTGTGATACAGGCAGGCCAAATGGACATTGAGACGTTGACCAATTCTTGCTGTCTGATGTAATAGCTGATAATAGATCCAAAAAGTAGACTGCAGTGTGACTTCATGTAGCTGTCTCAGAACGGGCCTGAGCTGGTAAGGTCAACCTCCTGGCCATTCTGTTTTCATCTAGGACTTTGTGGTTCTGGCACTGGCATGGTCCAGGAAAGCCGTGGCTGAACTGTGCCACCGCATTTCTGCTCCTCCTGCTTGTGGTGTGAACCCACCGAGGTGGCCATTCTCTTAGCGTGCTTACCAAGTTGAATGAGATTTAGGTGATCATTCTCCAGTTAAAGGGGTTTGTTTTGTTTCAGACCTCCCTTCTAGATCCAACTATGTGTTGTTTTTAAAAAAGCTTATAATGGTGGTATTTACTGTCATGCATCTCATGTCTGAGACTATGGTTCACTTCCATAAACATAATTTTTAAAAGTCTTGGCATTTTTTGTGAGAATGGGTGATTTTATAATTATAATTTGATCATTGTACGTACTTTTTGACTTAAGTTCCAAATTCAATGACATGTAAATAAGAAAAATATTACTCTAGTGCTTAAAATAAAACTCACCCCAGACACTTTCGTATTTCAGCATTCAAAGTCACTGTGCTGTGTCCTGGTAACCATCACGGGACAGGAGAGCTGGTTTGGTCAGACTGCATCTGTAGCCTGTCCAATTTGTAAAACTTTACTTACCAGTGTTTTCAAGACCGAGTCCTTCCAGAATCCCTCCAGATTAGCTGATCTTTTCAAGAAAAGAGGAGAATCTCAGTTTTTGTGATTTCTTTTGTGATAAATGTTTATGAAGGATGAAGAACTCGAATACAGAAAATGGTGCCTATACTGGTGTCATATAGTATTGCTGCTATGGCATTGTAGCAATTTATGTTTGAGCCTCTAGAAAAATTACAAAGGCAGGTCTAGGGTACTTAGCTTTTTTTTTTTTTTAAAAGTATTCAGATAATCACCTGTATATTTTTATATTTTAAGTATCTTTTCTTGGAGAGTATTAAGCATTAAGCTGGATATGTGCAAGGCTTTATTTTTGTGCCAAATAAAAAAAACCCCTAAACTGATTTTTAAAACTATTGTATTTTTAAATTAAATACTAGACAATGAGTACCTAAAATGTAGAAGAGCTAAATGTCTTTAAGATCAGGCAGTGATAACAGAAAGTTTTTGTTTGTTTGTTTCTAATTATAGGTAAAATTATAAAATCTGTTCCGGGAAAGCTGATGAAAGAGGTAAGTCTTCCAGGTTGCCAGCATTTTAACTTCTAAACTAATTTTATGTGCTTACTAACTTACAAGCTAGTCAAAAACGTGTTTGGAAACTCTGTGTTTTATTTTTCTTTCTGTAATTATGCAAGTGACGGGTCACTCATATCTTATTGCAGAAAGGTCAGCATTTGGAGCCGTTCATTATGAATTTTATCAACTCCTGTGAATCTCCCAAGCCTAAACCAAGTAGACCTGAACTTACCATTTTGAGTCCCACTTCTGAAAATAACAAGAAGGTAAAGTAAGTCATCTTCCTTCCCCACTTTACAGGAGTGGGGAAAATTGACCATGCTCTGAAAATGCAAAGAATAAACAGAAAAAACCCATAAATATAACAGCTTAACTATTTTGTGTTGTCTTTTGACACAAGAGAGAGAATAGTAGTGCAGAGAACTTTGTCAACTTCTGTCTTGTAAATTTCTTAGTCTGAATGACTTCTGAGGCTTTTTTTGGTTTGGGTTTTGATTTTTAATTCTTGCTGGATTTCGAGATGAGAATACAGAGTTGAGAGCCTGGGAAGTACGAAGAAAAAGAAAAGGGAAAGCAAAGGTGTAAAATGGGGAATGTTCTAATGCCATAAGGAAGTTTCCTTTTCAGAGTGAAGAGCTTGTGTGTTTGATCGAAGTGTGGCTTGTCAAAGTGCTGCAAGGTGCTGATACCTGTTTATTGGCCGTTAAAACATTAGTTTACAGTTCATTGATGTCTGGCATACAAATTAGGNTGTTTGAAATAAAAGAAAAATAAGAAAGGAGGGTATAGGGTACTTAGCTTTTTTTTTTTTTTTAAAAGTATTCAGATAATCACCTGTATATTTTCATATTTTAAGTATCTTTTCTTGGAGAGTATTAAGCATTAAGCTGGATATGTGCAAGGCTTTATTTTTGTGCCAAATAAAAAAAACCCCTAAACTGATTTTTAAAACTATTGTATTTTTAAATTAAATACTAGACAATGAGTACCTAAAATGTAGAAGAGCTAAATGTCTTTAAGATCAGGCAGTGATAACAGAAAGTTTTTGTTTGTTTGTTTCTAATTATAGGTAAAATTATAAAATCTGTTCCGGGAAAGCTGATGAAAGAGGTGAGTAAGTCTTCCAGGTTGCCAGCGTTTTAACTTCTAAACTAATTTTATGTGCTTACTAACTTACAAGCTAGTCAAAAATGTGTTTGGAAACTCTGTGTTTTATTTTTCTTTCTGTAATTATGCAAGTGACGGGTCACTCATATCTTATTGCAGAAAGGTCAGCATTTGGAGCCGTTCATTATGAATTTTATCAACTCCTGTGAATCTCCCAAGCCTAAACCAAGTAGACCTGAACTTACCATTTTGAGTCCCACTTCTGAAAATAACAAGAAGGTAAAGTAAGTCATCTTCCTTCCCCACTTTACAGGAGTGGGGAAAATTGACCATGCTCTGAAAATGCAAAGAATAAACAGAAAAAACCCATAAATATAACAGCTTAACTATTTTGTGTTGTCTTTTGACACAAGAGAGAGAATAGTAGTGCAGAGAACTTTGTCAACTTCTGTCTTGTAAATTTCTTAGTCTGAATGACTTCTGAGGCTTTTTTTGGTTTGGGTTTTGATTTTTAATTCTTGCTGGATTTCGAGATGAGAATACAGAGTTGAGAGCCTGGGAAGTACGAAGAAAAAGAAAAGGGAAAGCAAAGGTGTAAAATGGGGAATGTTCTAATGCCATAAGGAAGTTTCCTTTTCAGAGTGAAGAGCTTGTGTGTTTGATCGAAGTGTGGCTTGTCAAAGTGCTGCAAGGTGCTGATACCTGTTTATTGGCCGTTAAAACATTAGTTTACAGTTCATTGATGTCTGGCATACAAATTAGGTTAACGACATAACTATAGTTTCTAACATTGCCACAGTTAAAGCCTAGCACTCTGAATTTTAACTTTTTACTTGACTATATGTTAAAATACTTCCTTTCTTAGTCTTCCTATATTTGTGGCTAGAGCCTGGTGAAGGTTGCTTGAAACACTTCTGTTAGCTTCAAAGCTTTAAAAAGACACTGGTCTTTATAGTTCTGTGTTAGACTGCTTTAGAGTGTTCATGTATTTGTGGAATTTCCCGAGGAACTAGGATTTCAGAGACCCAAGCGCAGTGTTATAGAGTTGATGTGATTTGGGATAAAATATTCAATGTGCATACACTCTGCCATGTGAGAGGTTCTAAAAGAACACTGAATACTGTATGCTTTTCTGATGTCTCGTTTGCTTTGGGAAGAGGAGTTGAAACTGGACTATGTAAGACAAGGCTTCATTTTGCAGAGTGATAAATTGGAGTTGTATGATAGCCTAAAGAATAATGCGTAGTGTGAGAGGACAGCAGATAAAGGTTGGGGTTTGGTGGGTTTTTTTTATCTCTCTCTTCCAGAGCAAAAGCTAAGAGGTATTAAATGAAGGTGGTAGGAGCTAGATTCAAAACAAAAAGTGGTGGTAAGTTAGTGGAACTCCTTGCCAAAAGATGTTGTGAGTACTAGAAGTTTAAGTAACTATAGGGTAAGACTGGACAAATTCACAAAAAGGAAGTCTATTCAGGGTGAATACCCCTAGAGAAACCGCATCCAGCTCTTGAACTTTTTTTTAGTTGAAAACAATTGCAGGCTGGAAGAGTATTGGTGAAAAGTACTGTCTGTGCTCGTTCTCTTCTTGAACGAGCTGGAAGCCCAGGATCCATTTGTGGTTCTTGTTGGTGATGAACTGTTGAAAAAATGGACTTTTTGATTTCCTTCAGAAATTTTCCTACAGAATTTGCAGCTGCAAATTTTTTTATACTAAGTACAATGGCAGTTAAATCTATTAATTTGTTTGGATTTAATCTTCTAATCCTGAAGTCTGAATGACTGCAGCCAATACTGTAGTATTACTTTACCTGTGTGCATACACACACAAAATTAGTGTCCTTCATTTCAAGTCCTTTCTTACTTTGGACACGATTTCCAAGGTTAAGGTTATTTGCTGTTGCTGTCTGTTCAGAGGTGTATGAATGTAGCAGCAGTTTTAAAAATCAGATGCAGAGTTTTTGACTTGTGCTAGAGACAGTACAGGCTTAAATACTTGAAATGTTTTTTATAAAACAGCTGACAGCACAGTATGAACAGTTAATTTTTTACTGTGATGTCAAGAACTACTGGAGTTAGTATTTAATGCATTTAACATACTTAAATAAAATATTTGAGCAACCAGCTTTGCACTCTGAAGGATTTCTATGAAGACAGAGTTCTTCCTGTAGTTTGCTTGAAAAACTTTATATTAAAGGATCAAAATTAATCCTCTAAAGTGGTGTTCAAAATTTTTTGGATTGTAAAAGGTTAAAAAATGTATATAGCATTGCTCAGTTAAGATACAAACTCATTCTCTGAAGTGTCAGTATGCTATTCTTGTAAAATAAGAGTGTACAGAAATTCAGGCTCTGAAAGGAGGTTTTCCCAATTCTTTTCAACCCTGGTAATCCCAGGAAAGCAAAGAGCTGGCTTGCATTTTGGAATACTGAAGTTTCCTTAGCAAAATGTAGATCTTTAGAAAACAGAAGGCAGTAATGTCATTTTTGGAAATACTGTTGTGGGGGAAGGCAAACTGTCCGTCCGTGCACTCCGTTTGCGACACAGGCTTGTAGAGTCAGACCCAAAGTGGCTGCTAGCAGTGCCAGTGACCCTGTAGGAGGTGCTTTTGTCATGAGGGACAAGTTCCTTTGCAGAAAGCAGAAAAGATGAGGCTGGCCCCAGCTCTCCACTCCTCTCTGTCTATTTTGAGAGTGAGTTCACTGTTTTTCTGAACAACTTTATCCTTGTCAGCTGTTTTATGAATTAAGTAGTTGGTTCTTCATATATTTTAGATTTTCTTTTTTTCTTTCCCAAAAGAAATCTCTTTTGTTTTGGGGAGTCATTTTCTTGAAATGAATGGAAAGTTTCAGACTTCAGCGTATCTCCTGCAGAGCAATGGTTGTTATTTAATGATGGGCACTCCAGGCACTTTGCCTTGGGGGGATGCTGCAAGACAGTTCTGTCATCAGATACTCAGCATCTGTTTGGGCTGGAATTATACTGCCAGCAAAGGCATGTATGCACGCGGAATTCATGTGCTGACTGCATCCTCACTAATTTCCCATCTACCAGTTTAGCCGGAGCGCACACACTTACTCAGACAATAATTATTAGAGATCTGATATCCCAGGTAGTGCTGTGTTACGGTCTCTCCGGAGTCTTCCCATGCACATTGTGAAATTCATCCCTCTTGCTGATCTGTTGGTGCTTGTGCCTTCTCTGGAAGACAGTTTTCTGTTTCTCAAGCCAGCCCACACTTGGGAAAAGTTTTTTGCCAGGGCCAGGACACGGTGCCACTTACATCTTGTCACTTCTTGGATTTGATTTGTGAGCCACGCTGGTTTCATGTGCCAGTCTGTTCTAATTCAGGTCAGTGATGGTTTTTGGAAGCAAATCTCCTGATTATATCTGCTGATTGCATTTTCTCTCGTACTAGGGAGCTGTCTTAGAACTCATTAATGGAATTAATTTTGGTTGAAACTGAGCTGGAAAATGCTGTCTAGGAGTGCAGGCACCAGGGGTGTCCAGATCAGAGGTACATGGATGTAACACCCCTCTCTACCCCCAAACACACGTGGCCTAGACTTCATTTGTTCAGTTCCGTGGTTTCACTTCTGTTGTGTGTCTTTGTGAAGATAGAGGCACGGAGCAGTCGCCTGGCACCCTTACCCCCTGGTGATGGGGATGAACGCTGACTGTCTGTACCAGGATTGCAGTGGGCTGCCTGTATGGAGTCAGTGAGCAGACCCGGCGGGCAGCTGGAGGGACAAGGCTGGCACTTCCCCACTGCCCATCCGTGAGAAGAGCATGTTATCTCATAGCAAGAAGGTTCTTCAACACAGAATTTTTTGGTAAAAGCTAGAGTCAATTTCCAGCTGATGCTTGTATTGCGACAGTGTTCCCATACACCTTGTCTGACGCAGATCTGTTTATTCGAGTATCAGCATGTTGGAGTTTGCTGAGAGTGCCGTACGTGTTCCCCGGCGCTTGTGCTGCCAGCTCTGTTGCTGCGAACAGGGTACGCCCAGGCTGCTCTTCATCAACCGGCTGAGTAAGAAATGCCTGAAAGTCTGTCAGGGCAGGTGAAAGCTTGAGTTCAATCAGAGATATGCCTCCTTCTCCAAAAGATGCATACTGCTGCTTTTTGAGTATTCCTGGCGCATGTGGATGTTTGTATGTTTTTAAATATTGGTGGAAAGACTTCTAGTTACAAGTGTATAATGAAGGTGGGTGGTCAACCTTAGTCCAGCCAGTGGTGATTGGATTTTATCCTGTATGAGATCCACTAGACTGAAAGAGTTACCAACCTCCCTGATGTTAAACAAGCGAAGAAAAAACCCTGCTCCCCCCTCCTAGGGGCACCAACAGGATTTCTGGCTCTCCCAGCTCTGTTTCTGTTCTGAAGGTCTGTAAGCAGCTCGATCATCTTCCAAATGTACTTTTGTCAAACTTGCTAGAATAGGTTAGGACTTCTCAGCTGCTGCAAACTTTGCAAATTATGCGTAACCAAGACATTGTTCTGCTGGCTTGTGGTGACCTGCCAGCAGCAATAAAAACTGCTTTTGGAACACCAATAGCATAATGCACCTTTATGAATAGTTCCTTGGGGGAAGACACGGTTGTTTTTCAATACATGAACTGATGTGCTTCAGATACCACATACATTCTTTCTTCTTGCTGTTTTAGTATAGTCATCTGTACTTTGCAAATGAGTAGGAAAAACAGTGAGGAGGTTGATGCCGCTGGCTGTGGGTATTGTTCATAGTCATGGTGTTGCTTCTATAACCTTCACACCTATGCTGGAATGTACGGGGGTGTATTTGCATATGCACTTATAAACCTTGTGTAACTTCCTTGTTTCTATTAGGCACTTTACGTAAGCATTCGTACTTGTTTAGCTAGCTTTCTCCCTCAAGGTACAATAGCTAGTCTATTGTACGAGGGATTACTTTTGTCTTTTTCTTAATACAGACCTTTTACCTTCCACTCGCTTCAAGACCTTGGCTTCCGTTATTAGCCAGTATCCATCCATGGAATTTCCCCATTGAAAGCCTTTTAAGAATATTTCCTGGTGATAATCACAGCTGCAGTTTAGTCTTAAAAGATATGAATAATGGTAATGTTGGAGTTGGTCTTGCCTGTCTTTTTCAAGTCTAATGACAACAGTGAGCATTCTGTCATGCCTCAAATATTAACACGCACAGAAACATTTAAAAGCAAAATCCCGTGGTTGTTTGAATCGTGGCTATAATCTCCACTTTCATATTAGCTACCTAGTTGTGTGTTTTTCCCTTGGCTTTCCTCCAAGACAAAATCCTGAGAAGTCCAAACCACCTGAGCAGAGATGTAATGCCGCTTGGTGTTCTGGCTGCTGCATCCTTCCGATGTGCGCTGCTGATCGTGACTATAGGATACACGCTTGTACGGGGATAGTGCAGAGTATATCCTTTATACAAACTGCTCACTGCCTTAGGAATTCCAGCCTGTATCGATCTGCTCTTGCTTTCTGAAATGCCATATGCAAGAGTCTAAGCTCTTGGAGCTTGGCAGTGATCAGGGCACCATTACATTTAAGGTTCAAGACAGGTTTTGCATTTGCAGAGGTACAGATGACATTCAGAACATACTGCTGCTGGTTTGGGGTGAAAGTTGAAATCACAGTTGGAAGTCAGAAAGCTTTGTACTAAGATGGCCTTCATGGTTTGCTGCTTTTTTTGTTTTTTTTTTTTCAATAGATCACCTACCAGACTGCTGTTAATGATTTAGTTTGGCCTGTACACCCTCCTCTGAACCTATATCTATGTTGCACAATAGTTTGCTTTGAGTTGGGTCAGTGCGTATCGCCTCTGTCAGGTCGTGGGGTGTATCTAAAAAATAAATGAGGTTCTTGTTTAAGTTCAGTAATTCAATGAAGATTTTCCCAGTGTCCTAGTTTCAGTATTGAGGAGAACACAGACTTCAGTTTATAGAGGGTTTTTTAAACAACACACCAGGGAGCCTTTTGTGCAGTAGGCATGAGTTATTATGTGTTCTTTTTTAGGTTTCTTACTTTCCTGGATACCAGTCACCCACCAGTGCATGAACCAGATTTGCTCTTTCATGTAATTTATGTAATAACTTGGTGTTGTTTAGTTTGAGTGAACTTTGTGAAGATAATGCCAGCAGTTCAGCACTTCACAGCCTTGCCAGATTTTCTGATGTCATTTTACCGAAGAGTGCTGAGCATTCTGTTTGGAGACTTGCGTGGTTCAGAGCCTGCTGTGATTTGGGTGTTTTTATAGATGTATTTATTTCAGGAGGAATTGCTCTGCAGAAAATGAACCGCATATAAGCAAATTACTTCCTGTTCCTTGAAACTATTTTTAATTTGGGAGTGATACAGAAAAAGCTGTGTCAGTAGCGATCATCTCAGCCTGAGCGACACTATAATTACGTTGCTTTTGCTTCTAGTTCTGGGGTATTTTTTTTTAGAAGCTTGGCATAAACTTTTGAACTTTCTTTTCATAATATATTTTGTATAAATTCTTTTTTATCTTTAGATCAACAATTTTGGGGATAAGATAATTTAAAATAAACTGTTAATTGTGATTGCTAGGTATTGTCAAATGTGGAGAAGCTCAGGATTCTGAGAACTTCTCCTTTCCAGCTGCTGGAGCCCATGGACTTGGTGGGGATGGGGAGGGATTACTGCCTAGGTGGTCTGGGACTCATTAGGGGGTGCAGGGAAGAGCCTCTTGGGATTTTACAAGTGTTATATCTTTTGGGGAAGAACCAAAGGTAAGGAAATGGAGGGATTGTGGTGGTGCTGGGGGAAGATGGGAAGATAGAAGGATAAAGGAATAAAATGAGAAATAGGATAAATTGAAAGAAACCCAAACTTTGGTAACTTACAAAAAGATTCATTAAGTTTTTGCTATAAATAATCAAGCTGGCAGGGGAAAAAGGGATATTTCTGGATATTGTCCAGAAACCGTTGTATTTATTTCAAAATGGAAATTGTCGGCACCCTTGGATGTCGTAGATTTCCCTGGTGATTTAAGGCTGACGAACTCCATATCCTTTGTGCCCCCCATTGACAGAACGGGGTGCATCAAAGGCATCAAAGCCTGTGATAAAAGTCTAGATACATTAAGGTATCAGGACCAAACGGGCTCACGAATTAGTGTCTCGGTCGCCCTGCTGATTTGGTCTGAATCCAGGTATTTTGGTTGTTGGGTATCGTGGCGAAATGTGACACACTTTATTTCTCCTTCACCTTTGGAAAGTGAAGAGTTGAGGGGGTGGGAGAGAAGGAAAACTGATTAGTTCTTTGAAAGCTCTGAAAAAAAAATACTTCTAATTAAAAAAAAAAAGAAAAAAGAATGCCTTTGAATGCAGCGTTTTCAGTCTTATGTTTCTATTTTTAGCTTTTCAGTGATTTATTCAAGAATAATGCAAACCGTTCTGAGAATACAGAAAGACGACAAAATCAGAACTACTTCATGGAAATGGTGACAGTAGAAGGGGTCTATGACTACTTAATGTATGTTGGTAAGAAGTGATTTCTCTTAATTATTCTTACACTTCATGTCAAAGATGAAGTTGAGGTTCTTCGGTAAGAAACAAAATTCTATTGTAGTAATCGTATAATTCAGCACTTGCAAGCTTAACAATATAGAATTTAGGAATACAGTAATTCTTTTTAAAAGACTTTATTGCTGTGCTAAAATATCATAATTTCTCATTCATTATTGCTCGGTGGTTTTGCTACAGCTCGCTCTTTCTGCATTGCAGAGTATGAGCTTGGGGGGGAGCAGGTCCCTTCCCTTTTCTCGGACGTGGCTGGGCTGCTTGTACATTCCGGGAACTAATTAATAAAAATAGTTAAAAGAAGTATTTCATAAATAGTCTAGAAAACAGTGATTTTTCAGCATGACACTAAGAAAACCAGTATTTGCTTGTTTGCAGTCTTTTTTTTTCCTTTGAGTAAGTGACCCCTTTATCACCGTTATCAGGAGAATATTCTAACCGTGTGTTGCTGTAATAACTTTGCAGGCAGGGTGGTTTTCCGCATTCCTGACTGGCTGCATCACCTCTTGATGGGAGGAAGAATTCTCTTCAAAAATACGTTGGAACTGTACACAGACTATTACTTGCACTGTAAGTTAGAACAGCTGTTCCAGGAGCACCGCTTGGTTTCTCTGATAACGCTGCTGAGAGGTTAGTAAAATGTTACACCTTTGATGTGAAAATAACAGCTGTCGTTTGATATTTGAAATCCCTTCTGTTAAGTTTCCAAGCACTGAACTTTGGAGAGCTTGACTGAGGCTAACGGAGTTCTAAAAATCAAGTGGGCCTATAAAATATTCCAAAAGCTCTGTGTTTGTGGAAAGATGCTGAGTCAGCCACGGTGTCTGTCAGTAATTATTACAGACAAAGGTATTATGAATGGTAAATTGCTAAGGTGTGCAAGGAACAAGAAAAACCAAATAAAGGTGGCTTAGTGTATCAGAGTGCAAATATTTCAGGCAGTGTTTAAATTATTTTTCAGTTGTGTGCTACATCATGGTCCTTTATTGTTAATTTTTTGTTCTCTTCCTTGTGGTGGGCTTTTGAGAGAGGGCTTGAGTGTTCTTGACTGTCAAATAAGTGATGGGGAGAGAGGTTAAAAAAAATTTTAAAATCTTATCTGACTAGTGTCTGATCTAAACAACACATCTGGCCAAAGTTCTGGGATAAAGACAACTCTGTCCTTATCGAGCCAAAAGGAAAGCTTGTGAAAGACAAAAAAAAGGAAAGGAATAAATCTTTTGGAGCCTGCAACCAAAACTGAATGCCTAATATTTCTGATGAAAGCAGTTCTTGTTTTCTCATTCGTAGGTCAATCTGAAATGTTTGACAGTGTTTTAGCACAAGGTATAAATACTACTTATAATTTTGAAAGTATAAGGGACATGGAAAATAAGGAGATCATAACTAACCTGGAGTAGAATTGATCCAAACCAAGAAGATAATGCTTTAAAAATCTGAAAAGAATGGAAACAAATTGGAAAAAGATTATTGTCCTCAGTGCAGGTGGGGTATTCTGAAGTCAGGCAAAAATACTTCTATCTGTCAAGGCTGGAATTCTCTGCCAGTCAGGATCATACAGAAAAGAAGCTCAGCTTCAAAGCCATAATCCAAAATCCCTTTTATATGTCAGTGCTGCAGGGCTGCCTAAAGACTTCTTTTCTTCGATGTGTCTTTGCTGCAGATGCCGTGTTCTGTGAGAACACTGAACCTCGCTCTCTCCAGGACAAACAGAAGCGAGCAAAGCAGACGTTTGAAGAAATGATGAGATACATTCCAGGTTCTGGATTTCATGACTCTCCAATAAGCGTGGTTAATTGTTCAAGCAGATACAACCCCAATGCAGTCACGTCAGCTTTCCAAATCAAATAACACTTGTGCTGCTGAGATTTGAGTTGACTGCTCCTAGGTGTAAAAAATGGGGAGTTCAGCTTCATCGCTTACGTGTTGCTGACTAAGGTTGTGGCATAGTTATTAATAAAGATAGGATGGAAGTAAAAAGCTTTACTTAATACCATAATTTCTTCATCTTTAGGCTTCCCCTATGTTTTGTATTTTATCCAGATGAAATCTGGGTTCAAAAGGCACATCATGAAGCCAGAAGAGAAATCTCTGCTTTCCTTACACCGTGTAAACTAGAGAAGAGGGGCCCATTTACTACGTTATTCAGAAAGTAATTAAAAAATGACAGCTTGTGGTTTATGAAACAATATGTTAGGACAATACGTGGATATTATAAAAAGTGTAATAATTGCTTACATGTACAGCCCTGAAGGAAAGGGAGGAAAAAAGGAGGAACCAGAGGAGTGTCTGCTTCTCCATTTACCACTTTAGATGGATTTGAACTATTTCTTTAAATTAAACTTTTTTTTTTTTTTTTAAATTATTGGAGTTGTGTAACTGCGTTGTATAGCTGTTTTGCAATGCTTCCTAATGCCTTGTGTGTTTGTTGTTGGTATCTGCTCTAGATTTAATAGGCAAGTGCATTGGGGAAGAGGCTAAATACGAAGGCATCAGGCTTCTGTTTGACGGGATGCAGCAGCCAGTGCTCAACAAGCAGGTAACTCGCAACACGGAAGGGACTTGCCTTTTGTCACAGAATTTCCTGAAGTGAATGTGTGGCTATAGCAGAGCAGTGAGCTCTAATGCACTGTAAAAAAGAAAATAAAAATAATAAATAATAATAAATAATAAAATTTAAAAATTAAAATAAAATGAAATTTAAAAAATTATAAATAAATAATAATAAAATAAAAAGCAGTAGTGTTGCCTTGGAGTGGTCTTAATCTTCTTTGTTTTCTTCTAGTTAACTTATGTTCTGCTGGACATTGGGATCCAAGAACTCTTTCCAGAGCTGGGTAAGGTATGTGCTAACTCCATCACGAGCTGCAGAGTTCTTCCAGCTGCTAGTGAGTCTGGCTGCTGCTGCATTTTTGCTGTTGTTCCCTTGGAATCCTTATTTTAAATTTTGGGGAAAATAACATATTTTACTAATGTGCTGAAATCATTGAACCTGGATTATTCACATTTTTGTTAATTATCTCTTTCCAAATAAGTTTAGGCCCGCTTGTCTAGCATGCAAGTCTGACTGCCTCTCGGTAGAACTGCACAGAGCAGTCAGCAGTCAGGATCTCTCTGCCTTTTATTTTCAAATGATTGTCACCACTCTATTTTATGCATTTCCTGATTTAGGAAGTGAATTCTGCATGCAGAGCTCAGGTTGAGCTTCAGCATTTTTGTTGAGAATATTTGGCAGGAGGCTTTCCTCCCCATAGTTTGGTCTCTGCAATGTTAACTCCCACTATCCAGATAAAGGAGAAAGAATTTGCAAAACACAAGATACTGTAAAAATGTGTCTCATTAGGTTTGTGATCCATCTGGTGTTTATACTTAGGCATATAAAACCTTACAATTCAGGTGTTTGTTGCATGAGCCCTGTGGCTGAGGACTGTGGAGGGCCAGCAGTGGTTTGTGATGAACAGAAACAAATGCTAGATGTCCGACCAAGCTAGGGCACCTTCCGCTGTTTTCCCTGAAATGAGGCCAGCTTAGCAAGTCCAACCTCCGCTGTGCATCTCCTCTGTACCTGCCCTCCTCACCTCAGTGTTCGGACAGTTACAAACAAACAAAAAACCCAAGTGGCCAAAGGAATAAAGCAGTAGCCTGGTGACTTGTGTGCTGCAAAAAAGACCCAACTTAGCCCTGCTGCTGGCTGAACTGGTTTTGTATCTCAGCAGCTAATAATATGTGTATAGGAACGTTGGTCTGTCTTCAGTTGATGCTGAAAAAAAATCAAGGCTCTCTGTGTTAAGCATTTAAATGGAGTCTAGTTGGGAGGGCAGTAACTAGGGACATGTCCCAGGGGTCGGCCGTGGGTCCAGTCCTGTTTGACGTCTTCATCAGTGATGATGTGCAAGGCTGCTGGTGACACCAAGCTGGAAGAAGTGGCTGATAGACCGGAGGGTCATGCTGCCATCACAGAGGGATCTTCACAGGCTGGAAAAATGGGCTGACAGGAACCTTACGAAATTCAACAAAGGGAAATGTAAAGTCCTGCTCCTGGGGAGGAACAACCCAGATTATTTAAGGTTTTTACATCTTCGTTCATTCTGTGACCGTGTGATGCTGTGTGACTGCTCTGCAGTGTATCAGAAAACCTCCAACGTTGCCTTTGGTCCTGGTGAAACAGCGGAGTTGAGGGCTGGGCTCCCCCTGGCCTGATGGGAGCAGAGCGAGGGAATTTGCTGGCCCAGACTTCAGTAGAGAAAAGGAAGAGAAACTACTCCAACCGGGAACTTCAGTGGGTTTCTTATTTTGTATGTTCCAAGAGTAATCCAGAACAAAGTACTGCTGCTGTGGTGTCTGACACTGGGACCTAGTCCTGAGTGTTCCAGGACTGTGGTGGACTGCATGAGACGGCCGAGGAGGGAGCGCTGGGAGAAGGAATCCCCCAAATCACTGCAGACTGTGAAGCCACTTGGGAAGATGATCGTTTCCTCCAAACAATTGTACTGGGGGAGTTTAAAAGTAATGTCTGGTTCTTACTGGGGATAAGGAGAAACCACTGCAGTGACTGTTCTCTCTGTTCAGCAGAGACTGATCTTGTTTGAGTTGCTTGATACCAAAATGTGTTTGTAGTCACAGTAAAGAACAGAAAAAGATTTCGGTCAGTCAGAATTTAAAGGGAAAACTAAGCACCCTGGAAGTTTTGTTCTGAGCACTGCTGCTTTAACAGGGGAACAGCAATGGGAGAAATGGGAAGATTTTCGTTAGTGGGGATGTCAGTCTGCTTCCCACTCTTGAGATTTGATATCTCGAAGGTATATCCTGCACACAGAGCAGCGTGGATAGACCCTGGATCACTTCAGATACACTGTGTGAAATGGCAGCTTGCAGAAGTGAACAAGTTCCAAGGATAAGAACTGAAAAACACCCAATATATGAGTTTTGCCTTTGATGCATCCAGTCTCTTGGAAGTCTGTCAGACACAATACAAGGAAAAGGGACAGCTGAGCCAGGAGAAGCATTCCTAGCAGAGGAAGGAAAGCAATCCGGTTGAAAAAATATCATACCAGTGCCCTTTCCAGAGCGTAAAATTGGTGTGTTAAGAATCAGCAGTTAGGAATGGGGAAGGCGAGAACTTTCAGAGAAAGAAGAAAATACCTACTTCGAGAATCAGTATTGAAAACCTGAATGGAGTAGCCTCCCTTTCTCCTAACTGTGGTTTTGAGTGGATGTTTTCAAATACCTTTCATCATTGCAGCTCAGTTTACTGATATGTAAATATCCATTTGCCTACTTAATGAGTAAATTCTCCCTCTGTGTTACTGTTTCCAGGGTCCGAAGGAAGCTAGCTCTGTGTCATGTTGGATGTGAATGAGGGACAGCGCTGGACACCCAGTGGAAACATCTCTGCACTATTGTAATGACATGTGACATTTTCACCTTTCATTGTATATTTTATTGTAAATAACATAAATTTAAGTTCTAAAACATCTCTTTATGCAATATGGACATTAAAATTTAATACCAATTACAAGTAACTAATGTATCTGTACTTTTTATTGAAAATTTGTTTTAGCTGTTATCAGTAAAAGTCAAATTAATTTCCCCAAAATCTCTGTGTGTGAAATTATAGGATGACATAAATAAGACGGTTGGGAGATCAGCCGAAGTATGCTTTGCTAAAAGAGCAATTACTATTCTCTTCCTTAGAGGATATGTAGAAAAATTGTTTGGAAGAAGTTGCTCCCATGAAGTTATTTTTAACTGTCTTAACAAATCTTACTTATTTTTTTAAAACAAAATTACATGGTTGAATCTATTGCATAAAAATCATCTCAGAAGTGTCTTTGGCCACTGTGCGTTCCCTGAGCGTGGAAAGTCATGTGTGTAATTTATTTAATATCGGACCTTCAAATCTGAAGCACTCTTAAAATACTAATGGGTGTGAAAACTTTCACCTTAGCCTTTATTTTTCCGTGATTTCTTATCTGGGTTTGTTGTTTTTTTCTTACATCCTCTTTACAGGCTTAGAAAAGAGGACGTGCGTCTGTTTGTAGCATTTTCTAAAAATTTATTAGTATAAAAATGTATGGAAGATTTTTCCTGTAAATCTTAATTTGTTGCCCCAGCCTTTGTAAGAGAGACTTCGAAAAGGACTTTCACATGTGGATGAAAGTTTTACTCACAGAACAATACAGAGATATTTTAATAGGCATTTCTTGATTTTTCTTTGCAGACAACACCCATTTTCTCCTTTTACAAACAAACCAATCTAATGCAGCAGTAGTGTTCTTAAATAATGCAAACGGTATTGACAGGCTGTATTTGTTGCATACCTTTTCCTTCTGTTTGTCAAAAGAAGTGAAAATGTTATTTCTGTCTGAGTACACCAGAGGAGTAGTTATAACTCTTTAAAAATTGGTGTGCAGGTACAGCTCAGGCTGTAAGTGCACGGCTACTGCTTTTGTGTTGATTTGGGGAAGACCATTCTGTAAATTAATAACTTTCGGGGCCGTTACTGACAAATCAATGCCAGGTTATACCTGGTAGTGTGTGAAGGTCAGTTGTTGTTTGTCTCCCTGTTCTAACAGAATTTACCTAACGCAGCTGTGTGGTCCAGAACTTTTCATGCGCAGCCCTTGAATTCATGTGGAAATCAATGAGGTCTCGAAACTGAAACATACTGAATGTTGATCTTAACGTGCCTTCTCCTTGGAACCTGCAGGTGCAGTGAGTTTCAGAGGCGAGCAGCTTGGGTCTGAAAAAATGTAGTGTGCTTTCCAGAAACAAACAAAGCAGGCTTCTTCAAAACACTGAGAATCACTTTAATACAGCAGTAAACAACATGGAAACATCTGATGTCAAAATTCCACCTGTTAATGATCTTAGAAACTCATTTATGAGCAATCACTTCTTGATAAAGTGTCATAAATGTCCCTGTAGGCTAATGCGTATAAAATCAGATTAAATGCTATCTCTTATAACTGTGTATTTTTTAAACACAGCCTTCCCGTAGAGGAGACAGGCTTTTGAGTTCCAATCACGATGATAAAAGCCAGGTTATGCTGGAAGGAGCCCCATTGCTGGGCAGCTTCCAAAGGCTGCCGTGGTGCTGCAGGAGTCAATGCCTGCGCCCAACATCCTCTCTGAACATTGACACAGAGTAATGGTCCGGAGTCCTGTGCTTTGGAAAAAGGTGTCAAACTGAGCACGTTTATATGAAACACAGTCATTATGTCCTCAGTCTGGATACAGTCCCCAAATGGGTCATATTAAATAGTGAAATACATATACTCAATTTGTTAAAATTGATCAAAATCAAATCAAACTTTTGTTGCATCCTTTATTAATGGAAAATAGAAGTGAGATGCTGCATCTTCAAAAGTAAAATGGACGGCCTTTTTTAACTGCATGTAAATGGACCTCATGCTTTTAATGACAGTTTAATCCAGCTCTTTCAGTATGAGAAATACGACTGGAAGCAAAGTAGAATTATTAGTTTGAAAGCTTTAACCCTGAGTGGAGATCAAAGAAAGAAAGAAAGATCTATGCACGTATAATAAATCCTTTTCTAGATGCTTGTTTACGTTACTGGAACCAGATTCTTAATCAACTCGCTCTCTAAAGCTGCTAAAAGAATTTGGGAAGTTAAAAATACTCCATTGAAGGCAGGGGTTGTTTTATGATGGAACATTTAGTATTCACTGGAACTTCACTTCTTGAAACATCAAATTGAATTGTGGGATATGCAGGTTTGTTTGTACCTGCTGATTCAGACTGAGAGAAGCCGTGAATTCTGCCCCTTGTGCTTCAGTGACTGCCAGCTGAATGACAATTGCTTGTTCTGCTTACTGTTGACATGCAGAAACCAAAATACTCGTTTGTTTTACGGCTAGGAAAAGAGAACAGTTCTCTTTTCCCTTTGTCAGCACCATCTCTCCTCCTGCCTTCCTCTAAAGGAAAAGCAAAAATCAAGTATGCAAGAATGTTACAGTGAACAATACAGAAATCAGGGTAAGACTTCCTTCAACAAGACTTCCAGAAGAAAACTTTATTCGACCTTCAACTGCTGGGTAAACTCTCTTCATTCTCTGGAGGTAACGGGAAACAACCTCAATATCAGGTTCACCTGGACAAACAAACAAACAAAGATCCAGTGTTCTCTGCAGCAGCCACACTCTCAACCAAAATTTAAGAACCTCAACCTGGAGTTTGAGCTCAAGTCTTACAGCTAACGGTTTTCTGGGGTTTGTCATTCTCAACTGGAGCCTGCCGCCAAGGCAGTGGAGGAGCGTGCAGAGTTGTTTCTTATGCACAGATAAAACATCGGTCGTGGTTTGTAGCCTGAAAAAAAAGTTCTCTTTGCATTGTCTGTTTTGTTTGTTTGTTTGTTTGTTTGTTGGTATATTGCTGTTGCAATCTTAACTTCCAGTCAGCTTTAAGTAGGTTGAGACAGTCTCCCACCTGCTTGGGGTAGAGTGCTATAAATCTGGCAAAGCATCACGTAAACCTTTAAAAATTGAACTTTACTTTTAAAGGAGGAATTTCTAGTCTGTGGGCTGCTGCATGCACACAAAATATGATGTGGATTTTCTACAGGGGAAGACTTCCTTGAGTCAGTGCAGCCACCTGAGTCACATGAGCCCTTTCTGATCCAAGCTCCTACAATCCTAAAGTGCAACACCTCCATCTTAAAAGTAATCATCGTTTTGCTCATCTGCTATACTGGATTACTAGAACCTTGCAAGCTGTTCCCTTTCATTATTCCTAAAGATTTTTCTCTGTGAATTTATTGATGAAAGCAATAGCCCTTGCTCCCAATTTACAGGCTGTACGCTGAATTTTATTAACAATACCAATCCCACTTGTGAGAATCAATTTTAAATTGAAACACTGTAGAACAAAAAAAGTCTGTAACAAAGGTTCAAAATAAATTTTTTTGTAAAAGTATGTTTTTACCATCCAGAAGCAGAACATATGAAATTAAAGTTCTGCAAGATGTAGATGTGCTCCTAGATCTTTTTAAAAAACTACAGCACTAGATCCTTTTTGTGTTTTCAGAAATAATTTTAATCTCAAAAACTTTCAAGTTTCCCTTTGTCCTACAAGATACATGTGTCAATTGGATAAATGCTGATTTCTAACAGTTTACACGCTACTTTAGAGGATCTTAAGACAGCGTTACAAAACACTTCCTTTCAGCCTCTCTGGCATGGTGTGTGTCGGTGCCCTGCGTGCTGCTGCCTGCAGAATGCGCGAGAGGAGGGGCAGGCCAATTCCTGCAGAGCATGTTGGCAGCTTTCCCCTTGCCTTCTGTGTTGCTTGCCTGAGCTGCATGTCCTCTAGTAGAGGTGATGATTCTGTGTTTGCAAAAACTTGTCTGAGGTCTAAAGAAAATAGCTGCTTTCTTTCTGGTGCATTGGTTAGTAATAAATACAAGTTCAAGGCCGTACGTGTAATATGTACTCTATAATAGAGTGCTTTTTGCTTCTTTTCTGGTTTACCATGATCTTAGAACTGCTCTCTAAGCAGTGCTGAATTGATGAGGCTTAGTTTCTCTTTAAAACTTTTGTGATTTAACTGTAAAAGAATATAGTTGCTGGCTACAACCAAAAGTAGTAACCCAGAGCAGTCAAGAGTAGAAGCAAAGTTAATCTGTCCCGGAAAAGCAAAAAGTCTGAGACTTGCACTAAAAAAAGATCTTATAACTGTTAGGAATTGTTTGTCTGCTACTCTATTGGAGCCCATCCTTACCTTTACTGTATCCCAGATTCTTGTCTTTCAGCATATGATAGCCATCTCCTCCAAATAACATATAGGATGGAAGAGTCACATTGTATATTTCATCCATCTGGAGGGGAATGTAGGCTGGGACGCGGCAGGCTGTGCAAAGCACTTCTAAGCTAAGAACTCTGCTTCCTGGGGCTCTGGAGAGATCATAGACCACATGGATGCCTGTGAAAATACACATTTGAATGCCACTTTCTGCAGTGCCTGTTGAACATATGGGGCTAGAAGCAGCATCTTCCAGCATTTTCAATGGATTCTTTACGTTAGCTTATGTGACTGAGAGGTTATATTGTTCTGAGTTACACCAGTTAATGCCCTGTTTTCTTTGCATAATAATCAGCTTCTATCCAAGAAAATTCATGAGCTTAGAGAATTGCTGAAGTGCTGTCCCACCTCAGTTACTTATCTGATCGTCTGTTCTCATCGCTATTCCACAGAAGGAAATTACTAGTCATGGGATTCGGATACTGCGTGATAAAAATACCTTCCCTTATTTCTGCAGTCACATGCTTTCTCATTCCACTGTCTTTGTTGGTTGAAATGACTTTTTAAAACCAGCTGGGCATCCTAACTTAGCAGCTATTATCCATAATAAGTACTGTCCTGAAAAAAGAAGGCCAGGCCAGGGTTTAACATTTTGGTTTCTGCTACCTGCTGAAGTAATGTTTCTAGTTGTGAGCCTTCCCTGGTCAGAGCCTGGGGAGAGTTAAGGCCCCCAGACCAGCACTGCCAAGAATTTGCTGATCAGGGAGCTGCTAAAGCTCATCTAAAGCACAGAGGCTCTTCCAGCCCCGGTGCTCTTCCTGCTCTGCATCTTCTGTACTGAGCCATTTCCAGAGATAGCAGTTATCTTCTTTTTTTGCTGTGAGAAGGCAGCAAGCAGAAGGGCTGCCGCTGCTTTACCCTAGTGGTACCCAAGAACCTGGTCGCTTCCTGGTGAATTGTCTGCAAGACATGGGTTGTGTTGGCATGTGGGTGTTCTAGATCACATGGTGGGGGGGGCAGTGCCCCCATCACCAAGCTACATTGTGGGAGAGGCGAAAGTCCTCAGCTCCTGCCCTTGAAGCTTAACTTTTCTGCTAAATAAACTAGAAAATCTGCACTGGATCACAGAGACCAGGAATCAGTGTGACTGTAGCCTAGTACACATGCGGGTAAACGTATGGGGAGCTGCAATCCAAGAAACACCTATGGTTTTAATATTAACTGCTCATCCCTAAAATATTTTAAAATTCACTGTAGCAATTCCATGGCCTACCTGGAAAACTGTCAGCAATCATTAGCCAGTGGCACAGAATGATTTTGAAAAACTGAAATTTGGCAATAACTGTCAGAGACATCCAGTCTGGGTTTCAGGTAGGCTACCACTGAAGGACTGAAAACCGGAGTTTGTTGTAGCTATTGCTGGGTTATAGCTACATTCAATTATATCTTCCTGAGGTTAACTGAAGTAGAAAACTGCTGCCATTACGGGTTACTGACCTACCTGGGAATCCTGTCTTCACTGAAGGGAACAGCCATGGCCTGTGTGCCACAGCGGCTCAATTAAACAGACACAGGATAAATGGTGTTAGTTAGCTGGCACACGTGAGGCACAGGGCCAGGATGTACAGCCAACTTGATTTCCATTCTTAAAGAGGCTCTCAGGTGTAACACAAACAAGGCCAACGGAAGGGATGGCTGGCTTGGAAAACTGAGAAGAGGAAGGAAGAAAACATACCTCCAACCTGCAGCAGCTCTCCGCCTCCTCTTCCATATCTGTGCACGCTGTGCTCAAAAGCTTCTTTCAGAGTGGAGCCTTTCACCCTTACCAGATCAAAACGACCTCCAAATGGCAAAACAGACAGCACATCTTCCACAGTAATGCTACCTGGGGGAATGAGACTTTATTTACATTAAGTTTTTTTTTTTAAGTTTACAATATACATTATTATTTTAGGATCTTTTAACAGTATGTTTTTGACAAGAAACATGGCAAATACAATTTGAAAAAATGAAGGCCAGTAGAAGTGAAGATCACATATAGTGTCCCAATCAAAGAACCTGCATCTTTATCATCCAGCAAGTATCAAGACCAATAAATCTGAGTTTGATGTAACTGCTGTGTAGTTCAACCTAGCTCTACTGCAGACCACCAACCTAAGATGAAGAAAACCAGATATTCTTACAAAGATAAATTTTCTAATTGCTTAAGACATACTCATGTAGGCCTACAGAAAGATTTAGCTAAAATGAAAAAGAAATTTGGTTCTCAGTTTTCATTTATGTGGTACTAGGAAAATAAGAACTGCAAAACCTTAGCATTCAGAAAACTCCAAATTCACTTATTCTACAGCAGACAACAGCAGGCTCCCAGCGACCATACCATATGACCTTCTACAGTAGGAGGTGAAGAAATATCCACTATCAATCTTTGTTCCAAGGCAACAAGGAGAAAGGGAAATAATAAAAAGCATTTTGTGCAAACGATGCTGGTAGCTTCTATTGATGTCAGCCTGAGTGCAGTTGGGCTCTAATGATGGATAACCATTTGAGAAAGTTTGAAATGGTTTCCAAACACTGTGCAAATCCCATCAAAACAAGCCCATACCTAACACGGTTCAGGCTTGCATGACAGCTTGGTTCTTCCTTCTGGATAAAGCTGTCATTCCGCTTGTAATTTTACATACCATTAGTGCTCTGTTCATCAATGGGTGACCGTATCCCACCTCCATTCAGGATGCACATTGAAACATGGTTCCATGACTTTTTATCCGGACGTCCAACATTCTCATAAAGCTACCAAAGGAAAAATGTTTAAACTGATTTTTAATCTTCACTTAGTCTAAGCTCTGGCAGTTTACACCCAATATAATCTGAGACTGAAATGAGAGAGATACAAAAATTTTTATATCTTCTTTGACATTACCTTCAGCCCCACTGTAAAATATTAAAAAAAACAACAACCCATGGCAAAACACATTAAAATAAGTATTTTGCTTTGTTAAAATATTTGCCTTTTTCTGTAATGAACTCTCCCATAGTCTGTGTGTATATGACATGACCAGGGCAGGCCAGCTGAACAAAAAAAAGGATGATTTTTTTGATTCCAACATTGTGATTAAAAAAATTATTTGAGCATATTTGGAGAACTGTGGAGAGAACCTTAAATATAGCTATACATTAAAAACATTTAGCAGTATGTATAAATTAATCTAGCTCTTGCTGTATGTTGCAGGGAATTAAGATTTTTCAGCCTCTCTGACACTGGTTTTTAATATTTGAAACAGTCTTGGCAAACTAGAAATACGTGGAAGAGTGGAGGAACAGGAAACAGGTATACTAGATCAGACCCAAAAGGGTACTCTGCACAGCATCGTGCCTCCACCAGCGGCAAAACTCTGACAAAACACAAGGACAAGAATTTTAAGCCTAGAGTGTTAAACCTCTGTGCAGAACAGAAAAAGCTGAGAAAATAAACAAGGGTAATAGAAGGGATAGACTGGTTTCCATCCAGGTACGACTATGGTTATGACTCCTCTGTCTCACAAAGAGGGAAATACAGGAAGGACATGACAGAAGTCTACAAAATCAAGAAGGGCATGTGGAGGGTAGGAATTGGTGTGTTTCCTCATTTCAAGAATGATAAAAAAACTAAGGAAGAATCAGAGAAGGGTGACAAGGATGGCCAAAGACACAGAAAAGTTTCTGAGCGTAGAATGATGATGCAGGCTAGGACTGTCTGACCTGGTAAAGAGACAACAGAACGAAAATATTTGAGAAGCCTATCAAATCATGAGTGGTGTGAAGAGGGTGGATAGGGACCAAGTGCCCTAATGCAAGGACTACGCCTTGGCCTCCAGCAGGCACCCGGCCAGTGGGCAGCAGGCTGCACACAGATAAAAGAGCGAGGTCTCTGCAGGATGTGCAGGTCAGCGGTGGAACACCCTGCCACCGGCTGCTGTGAAGGCTGAAGGGGCTCAAGGGGAGATGAGGCAAGTTCAAGGAAGAGAAGTTCCAGCAGAGACTGGTAAATACTAAGACAGCATTTCTCGCTTGGGAAGTCCCTGAGCTGCAAGTTGCTGGGAGATTTGCACACAGTGCCTCCACAGGCTTGCCCAGGTGTAGGCTTTTCCCTCACCATCCTCCCTCAGTCATTCTTGGAGACAAGATGGTGGGATGGTCCATCCTCTCATCTGTTCCAGTTTGGCCACTTCTCTGCTGCACCCCTAGGCTGTTTGCAGCCTCGGACTTGTAGATGGGCAAATCCTTTGTGGCTCCAGTTTAGTGATCAAAGTTATTCCCTACATCCAGATCCATGAGATATTCTTAAATTCATAACTCATACTTAATCAATGATTGGATGTTTTTTTCTGTTTGCTGCTTTCAGTGTGACGTGTACCCCCTTATTTACTAATTTGTCTGGATCATTTATCAGGATTTCAAATCTGTAATTCCTCAGTTCCCCACAGAATTATTTTTAAATTGTGGTGCTACACTTGCTGTTCTCCATAGAGGCAGTTTAAAACAAGAGCCCACACACTGATGTTAGCAACTTCACAGCCATTCCACACTTGAGTTCCTATAAAGTCCTTTGTGAAATGCCATCTGGGTCTGTCAACCTTTTATCTTGAGATTTTGGGGTACTGTTGCGAGGAGCAGCACTGAACTGACCTCTGTTTTGATCCAGTTCAATCAATCTTTCACATTTCTCAATCTCTGGATTTCCCAGGACAATTCTAAATATTAAAGCCCATGGCACAGAAAGTTTCTAGTTTTTAACTTCATATTCCTTAATGCACAGCACCAGACAGGAAAGCAAATGTAGAATGGGTAATGCAAAGCCAATGAAAGGCAATGCATGTTTCTACTGATGACTGCACGTGGTTGTCTAGAGACATTGATTTAACTAAAGTTGAATTTGACCTCCCAAGACAAAATGTACAGCAAGAAAACCTACAGACTTCTGAAAGTCTCTTTAAGCTTGAAAAGTGCCAAAGCATTTAATCACATTTTTCAAATAAAAATATAAAAAACTCTAGCAGAAAGAAAAAAGCAAGGCACTGCAATTTTAGCAGAACAGTATGCAGAATTCCCAAATCTTAGTGTGATTTGGAAATTAGCCAACGTACTAAGAATTATTTCAAGGATTACAATAAAAGCAATCACATGGACTGGATGAACAGCTTTGGGGAAATATCTAAATGAAAACTCATGATTATTAATTGGCTCCTGACTTTGTGGCAATTCTGCAGGACACTTACGGCAGTGCTCATTTTCTGGAAACAGTCACGTTTACAGAAACATTTTTCCCTGGAGCACCTAAAGGAAATGGTGCTGCTGTGGGAGAGTAAAGCAATCAAAACCAGCTAGTTTAAAAACTGTAAGTGACTTCTCATAAAAAGACCTTCTGGTGTTATGTGACTGTTAAAGCCCAGCATTACCTGTCAGGATGCAGCAGGGGCCAGTGGCTCCCTCTGGGCTGGGGTGTTGGGGGCTCTTACCTCTTCTGTGCCTGGCTGTGCGTATGGCCTTTCCTCCATCTTTGCTTCAGCTGCCACCTTTTGGACTCTTTGGGGGGACAATTCTTATCAGTAACTTGGCAGAAAACTACACTTTTTTTTTTTTTTTTTTTTTTNCTGGGCTAGTGTGTTAAAAAAGTGTGACAGCAGAGCCCAGCAAGTAATGACAGGACAGAAGGTAAGTGCGATGAGCAGGGGGCTGGTAGCAGGGTGGGAGAAGGGCAGGGGAGCTGAGCTCTCTTCCTTGCTTGAGGAATGGGCTCTTAGATCAGACCACCATGTCTCGTAAAACCGCAGCCTCAGAGCCAGCTGCCATTCTCTAGATGAGGATATATATTAATTCTAGGGACACACTAGGTGTTAATGGTGTTAGGAAGCAGCATAGAGCCTATGCGCTGATAGTTCGGAGCCTGGGGGCATTTCGTGGGATAGCTCTGGAGTAACACTTAGATGTGATTGCCACCTGTGGTGGCAATGTCTTACCGCAGCATCACAAAGCAAATTTCCCATGTTGCATTCTTCGAAACGGCATGCTTGGCTTGTACCGTTCAGGTAAACACTAGTTTTTCCAATCTCTTTCGAATAATTCCCCAGGTTTTTCCTCCATTTTTCCACTTCTTCTTTAATGTGCTCATCTATAAAGCAGTATAAAAGTGTAAAATAAGCATCGCATGCATCTCATTGTAGTGACACTTTAGTGGATACAAATCTTGGAAAAAAAAAAAAGCCTGCTCTTCATGATTCGAAAATGTTACACTTTCCCTAAAGGCTCTTCAAGTAACACATCTACACTCACTTCAACCAAATCCTGTAAAGGGAGCAGGCAGGATGGGACAATCAAGTGAACAAGCTATTGCTGTGCCACAGCAAGGTTATCTCCTCTATAACACTTCAAAATACTTTTGCCCAGTCCTGTCCTAACCTCGACTGATGGGGTTTCCAGCACCTGACAGATGAGAGAATTTTTAATATACAAGTGAGCTTGGTCTTTTTTTGACATCTTTTTTCTATTTATAGCTTCCTCTCCTTAACGTAGTGCTAAAAGGAATACTAGCTCAAATATCAATGTCAAAGAATAAACCCTTTATAGAAATTAATTATCTATGCACATCTGTCTGCCAGGTGCAAATCTAATTCTTTCAGAAAAAAAAAAAACAGATACAAAGATACTTGTATATAAAGACAGATATTGTCACAACTGTTTTATATCAGGTATCAGTTTTAAGCAATTTGCCACATAACTGTCAGCAACAGCAACATTTATAAAACGAAAGCACCTCTGTATCTGAATTTTTACTAACAGAATGTAAAGTCTCTTTACATCATCTCATTACTCTAACAGGTCACTGAGAATAACATAGTAAATAAGAATATCTGTGAACACATCCTTTTTAAAGGATTTATTTTACAAAGACACTGGTACAACACAGAAAGTCTGATAAAAGCTCAGAGCTTCATACAGCAAAAACTGGATAAGAAACAAAGACTAGAGAACCAGCCTCAGGTAATTACAGAGTCGACAAAAAGCAGGCAGCAGAACTCGGACAGAGTTACTAACAGAAAGCAACAGAATGGCACCCCTCCTCCCAGTTCTTTAGAAATTTCAAGCCGAAACATTTAACACCCTCAGCACTGAAAACAAGAAGTTGAGAGGTATGTATATTATATTTGCATATTGCCAGAGTGTTCTAATTTTTTCTGGAACATTTCCACTTTTCTATATTGCCCTAAACTCTCTTCTGAAGAACCTACCCTCTGGCACAACAGTGTAAATTAGACTTCATAATCTTTTAAATCATCATTACAGGGCTAGCTAAAATGGGCTCTGTTAAAGAGCCACATGAGTTCCTACAAAAGGACTTTCAGTGATTTTAAATAGACAACAACACTTAATTTGTGCCTATTAAAAGACCACTGTTCAGAGAGAGAAACAGAGGCAAATGGGCACAGTGGTATCACAACCTGAACCCTACACAGAAGAGAACTGCAAGCTCAGGAAGAAAGTCAAATTCTTTGTTGACATTGTACTGTGTATTTAACATTGTAACACTTGAACTGTAGTACCAGAGTGCTGCAGGCAAATTCAAATGTCTACATACCTTCAGGAACACTGCTGTCCAGCAGAATGGGGTTTCCAACTGCTTCAACTACATTTCCTTTCTTGTCAAATGTAACATTTAAGTAACCAAGATATTTTCCATACGCGTAAGCTTGTACAACTGGCACCTTCCTCCCATCGTCTGAGTCAACCATGAATGGATATGGGCCAGCTGGCTGTTCAGTAGAGGGTGGGGTGCCTGCACGAAACAAGCATGTAAAGTGTGTCTTCAGTTCATGTGACCTTCAAGGAATTATTAGAATGGCATTTCAAATGCTTCTCAGCCTTAAAAAAACCAAACAGGATATAAGCAGAACCAACAATGAATGTACTGGACAACAAGCACACAGTTGACTGTTCAGTTATGTTATTTCATAACAGACAATGCTGTTTTCAGGACATAAGCTCTAATAAGCGACACAGTGTTTTTTAAGTTGTGACAGCACACTCCTCCATGATATCATGTCACAATAGCAGCAAAAGAACTTTTCATTCCAAATCTAAACCTCCCAGTGATGCAGACATACCAGCCTTTGGCTAAAAAGTTTATTGTTGAGCCTTCACACTACATTATTCTGCATCAGACAGAAAATGAGAAAATTAGCAAACCACACATAGGAATTCCTTATATGAAAAAGTCTAAACCATTTTTATTGATAATATGCAGTCAGAATACCTACAAGCTGTGCATACAACCAACTAATTTTTTCTTATTATACCGAACTTAGCCTCCAAAATTTCAGACAGGCTGCAAACCTTCTGTGAAAGCAAACTTCATAGTATTAGAGTTATATGGTCACAGATTTAAAGCTCTTATCAACCTGCAAAGTTTGAAGGGCAATTAGATATAGGACTTGGAAACAGCTTGATTAAAGCAAGGCATTTACAGAGAAAAAAGTTCTCCACTGAATCGGCATAGGCTACCACAGGGTTTAGAAACCGCCTGGGGGGGAAAGCAGCAAAGAAAACTACACAGGACAGCTCTTGTCTCAAGGATACTGGCCTTCTCCAGGTCTCCTTGACAATACTATCTGAGTAGTATCACTCCCTGCTGTTATTCCTGCCAGTATTCCTACCCCGCTGTCAGCAAAGACCAAGGTCGGGAAGCTCCGAGAGGCGACGTGTGCTGCAGAGCCCCTCCAAAGCCCGCAGCTCACTCCTGTCCCAAAGCCAGCAGCGTTTCCCATTCCTGTGTCAGCAAGAGCTGGGGTGCTGGCGGGGCAAGGGTGGGGGGCAGCAAGCGCAGACAACATGGATCCGGAGGAAAGCAGGCTCTTCATTTCCACTGCTCACAACTGGTTTCCTTCCATTTACAGTTGTTTATGTAATATGAAATCCTGGGATAAGCAGCATGACAAATGTTCCTCTAGAACTCCAATATGATTAATATTTATCACTAATCCTTCCTCTTCTCCAGGGAGAACGGCTGCAAGAAACTACAAGCTGAACCAAATTTACCAGAGAACTAGTTTTTCTACTTTCAGCCTGGCCAACACAGTCGGTTTCTTGGTGGTGCCTCTTCACTATTCATTTATTTTTGGGAAGAATGTAAACAATCCTGTAGCTAATGAGAAGCCTGCAGGATTTACGCACACAAAAGTGGCTTTGGTCTTTTTGGAACTGAAAAAGGAACTGGTTTTGATGTCTTGCCCTTGTGTTGTCCTTGAATGAAGTATTAGCACAAGAAAGTTACGCTTTCTGCTTCCATTTAAGTTTACATCAGCTGCGCATGGTTAAGTGCTTGTCCAGAGCCTTATTAATTTCTTGCTTTCTGAAGAAATACTTTCTGATAGTGATACTTTCTTGCAGGATTAATTGTCACTACAACATTATTCTGTTATAAGATTGTGTTCCTTCTGAAATGAAAAGACTTTGCAGTGCATCTTATCCCCACAGAAAACAGCACTAAAATTCACATACACACCTCAGGCAAAGCGTGACGTGCTTTTTCATTGCAAATGCACACATTCATACTGGGTAACTGAAGAACCTGTACGCTTTCCTATTTTCTTACCTTGCTTTAGCCAACACATTACGTTCTCAGAACATCCTTTCTGACGAAAACCAGAAATTAAAATGCTCTAACCTAAAACTACCATTACTGTTTGTTTCTACAAACCCAAAGCACACCTGAACAAGTTAAGACTTGCCACATAATCTTTGGATAAACCAGAGATTTGAAAATATCTTAGAGACAGAGAGGTTGGACTGGTCCAAGATTAGTCCCTTATATTAAGGCATCTCTATGGAGGTGTCTGCATGGGCAATATATCTCTCAGCTCCCCTGACAGCAAGAGATCCAGCTGATGTACCAGCTGGCACAGCAGGCTGCACACAGACAAAAAGAGCAAGGTCTCTGCAGGATGTGCAAGTCAGTGGTAGAACACCCTGCCGCTGGCTGTTGTGAAGGCAAAAGGCTGAAGGGGCTCAAGGGGAGATGGGGCAAGGTGAGGGAAGAGAAGTTGCAGCAGGGGATAGCATTTCTCGCTTGGGAAGTCCCTGATCTGTAAGCTGCTGGGAGAAGGGGGCAGAGCTGAGTACAGCATCTCTACAGGCTTGTCGGCTCTTCCCTCACCTTTCCCCCATGGTCACTCTTGGAGAGAGGACGTTGGGATGGATGGTCCTCTCATCTCTTCCAGTTTGGCCACTTATCTGCTGAATCCCTACACTAAGTGTTTGCGGCCTCTGACATGCAGGTGTGTAAACACTTTGTGTCATAAATTATTCCTGAGGCCAACTTCAAGAGATATTCTGAACTGTTTAACATATAACTGTAACATGCAATTGTTTCTCTTTAACAAGTGGGATAGTAAAGGGTGAGAGCCCAGATGAGACAAAAAAGGCACGAGAAAGTGAGAGGAGATAAGCAGGAAGACGAGAGGATGAAACGGATAGCGGAAAACCTTTAAATGTTTAAGTTCCTAGGGTACGTGGTACTACACCTGTGACTGGGGCACAATGGAAATTTTGCTGAAAATTATAGAGAGCTTCTGTTATACTCTCAAACAGTTAATGAAGTTTCTGCTAAATTTAATGAGCTACCTTTGATGATTAAAAAAAAAACCCAGCCTTTCTTTTACTTGTGTCCTTACACACTGGCACAGGGAAGGCAACAGCACTGGAGATGCTGCTTATGGCAGGTTTCACCGAAAGTAATATTGGTGTGGAAGAAATCAGATCAACAGTGCTTGATGTCTGTCTCTAGGGGAAAGAAGAATAAAGTCTGACATTAAAAGAGGGACTGAAAAAGACAGCAGAAACAGGAAAAGCGAGATGAACAGGTTTTTTTTTTTTAATGGCACCTTGAACATCCACAGCATTAAGGACCTTCCAGTGAGTTCAGGTATTTCATAGAATCATACAACGGTTAGGGTTGGAAAGGACCTTAGAGATCATCAAGTTCCATCCCCCCTGCCATGGGCAGGGACACCCTCGACTAGCACAGGTTGCTCAAAGCCTCATCCAGCCTGGCCTTGAACCCCTCCAGGGATGGGGCATCCACAGCTTCTCTGGGCAACATGGGCCACTGCCTCACCACCCTTACAGTGAAAAATTTCTTCCTTATATCTAGTCTGAATCTGCCCTCTTACAGTTGAAATCCACTACCCCTCATCACTACATGCCCTTGTAAAAAGCCCCTCCCCATCTCTCCTGTCGGCCCCCTTCAGGTACTAGAAAGCCACTGTAAGGTCCTCCCAGCGCCTTCTCTTCTCCAGGCTGAACACCCCCAACTCCCTCAGCCTGTCCTCACAGGCGACGTGCCCCAGCCCTCTCATCATCTCTGTGGCCCTCCTCTGGACCCGGTCCACCAGCTCAACATCCTTCTTGTGCTGGGGGGACCCACAACTGGATGCAGTACTCCAGGTGGGGAGCAATTTTTTGCTCATAGCAAGAGTGAACTTCTGTGAGCAACTTCTTCCTCACAGACTGTTTTAAATGGAAGTTATGGATAGGTACCAGCTACGAATATGGCCCTGTGCAGCCAGCAGTAAACAATATTTGTGGAAGTTCTCCAAGTTTAAAGAGAAACAGTGTCAGCTTTGCTTTATAAGTAACATTTTAGTGAGAAGTAACATACCTGTATAGAGAAATGTGTTTGTATGTCCTCCAATTACAACATCCACTCCTTTCACTTTTTGGGCAATATTTTTGTCCACAGTAAAACCAGAATGTCCTAGCGCAATTATTTTGTTCACTCCCATAGCAGTAAGTTTATTCACTTGTAGTTGCAATGCTTCAATTTCATCTTCAAAGATTATATCATCGCCTTAAAAAAAAACCAACCCAAACATTAATGTATTTACAAAGTACCTCAATTACTAGTTTTAAAAAAAAGTTGACATCAGATATTATTGTGTATAATTAATGGAACTTTGAATGTCGGTGGCTTTCAAATGCCCCTAGTTGGTTCAAGCTCCTGTTCTGATCTGATGTTCTCCAGTCTCTCAGGAGCACCTGTGTGCTTAGACTAATACAACATTCCTGCACTGAGCTGTATATACTTCCCTATACCAAACAAGTTGTGACTCCATAAAGGAATTACAGTGACATCAATTGTGGGATCAAAAATTGAATGGCTTTTATTATTTAGCTAGAGAAAATAAACTAGATATGTCAGTAAGTGTTTGAGTACGAACACTTGTATTGTACTATAAAGCTTTATTTCTTCCCAATTTATATTTCTTTGAGATCTTCTGTCTTCTCCCAAGTTCTATCTCTCTCCTTGTACTCCACACTCATCTCTTTCTCCCCCACCCCTCGCCCCTCCGAGGCTTTAAACAGCAGCTTCTTCAAAGTCCTGCACTAAACTCTGAATTGCCTTTTCATACAAGTTATCTACCTCACCTATTGTGAGCCACTCTCAGTAACACCAATACAGCACAGCACACAACTGAGCTACCATCCTGAAATGAGAACATAAAGAACGGAAAGCCTGGAAAGGAGAAATGTTTTCCTGACCACAATGTTGGGAAACTCACAACCTTTCTGCAAGGTTTCTGTGCCTGCTGAAATTACTCTAACGTGACAAACAGTTACAAGAGTACTAAATAAGCATGTGCTTTTATCCTGGGTACAGTGTTTTGGGTTGCGTAAAAAGACTTCCTATGTAAGAGGCTAATTTCTTTGACAAAGTTTTAAGAATAGAATTTAATAACAGAGGCAACAAACTGTAATCCTAACCCTTCCGGTGAAGACAACCAAGTAACATGCCTATCAACTCTCCCTCTACCTAATTCCTCTCCTTCCTGCAGAGTTTTTTTATCAAACCATTTTGAAATATGCTTTTAAACTCAAAAGATTTACATTATTTCATAACAAAGGGAGGAGTGAAACGAATTCACAATCCAGCGCAAAATGTCTCAGGAAATGAAGAGGAAGCTGCTACAATGGAAGAGATAAAAGAGGGTTACATAAATTGGTTCACCACCACACCCACTGAATAGTTCTGTTACTGCCAGAGGGAATCTCTGTACTGCACATTGCAGAGTGAATTGTGCAGCGTATCCCCACATTTTCTTCTTGTGGACCTCTTCTTAGAATCAAAGAGTCATAAGTTAATTGAGGTTGGAAAGGACCTCCAGGGGCCATCTAGTCCAAAACCCACTCAAAGCAGGAACTCAAAGCCAGATGAGGATGCTCAGGGTCCTGTCTGAGCAAGCTGAAATTCCACCACCTCTCTGGGTAACCTGTTTCGTGGCTTAATCGCTATTACCGTAACAAATTTTTTCCTTACGTCCCACCATAACTTCCTGTGGCACTACTTGAGCCCATTGTTTCTCATCCTTTCTCTGTGCCCCTCTGGGAAGAGTCTCTTTCTGCCTTCCCCATAAACCCCCTTAAGACAGTGGAAGACTGCACTTAGTTCCCCCCTTAGCCTTCCTTTTCCAGGCTGAAGGAAGCCATCAGCTTCAGCCCCTCTTTGTATAGCCTCACGCTTGACAGAAGCTGGGCCTGATGCAGGGCTACTGGGCTAAAAGAATGCCTGAGAAACGCTCCGTGAGTGTAGGCCCTTCACGTGCTTATCTCACCACCCATGGACCAGCTAAAACAGCCACGCGCACCACAGAGTGGGGACCAGTTCTCTAAAGACAGCTGAGCTCTCTAAACGAAGAGCAAGACATGCTGTGCTGGCATGCAGTTGCCTGTAGGCTACCTTCTCCCATCACATGCAACCCGGTGGCCCATGATAGCTATGCTTTCGCCACCAGCACCAGCTCTGTTACTCTTCTATGCCACTGCAGCCTACACACCGTTCACTGAAGACATATTATTATTAATCTTCAACCCATACTAAAACAAACAAATCTGCTTTCATAATGAGGGGAAAAACAAGGCTTGTCCCATGTCAGTAAGCCCATCTCTCTGTCCTGGGACTGTTAGGGCAGGGCACAGGCAGCCACCGGCACTGGGACAGGCAGTTGTACTGTCAACCCACCCACGCAGCCACTGCCGGCTGCCCATCTGGCCCTCAGAAAGGGGTTTCTGCTTGGGGGCTGCAGGGGCCTCTCTCACCCCCTTTCTGCGACCCAGGCATAGCATTTAATGCAGCTTAGTATCCTAGCTGTCTCAGCACTCAATGTAATTGAGTTGAAATGGGCCAGCAGGTTCAAAAGTTATACAGCAGGGGACTGCAATAGCAATTGCACAGTGCTCATTGCTCTAAGAAACCAGGCAAAAAGCAATATAATGCTTAGGACTCAACTATGCATTTTTCAAAACAATCTGAATTGAAATAAAGTGCTTATTTAAGAATTAGTTATTGCTCATGTCAGTATTTCACTTCTCTTTCAAGGCATTAAACTGATGTGAAATCCTCTTCTCTTTTTAGATGGGGTAGAGTTTCAGGTAAAACATCCGAACTGCGGTATAAATGAACAAGGAAAAAAATCTGGCTGCACATTCAAAATGTTATGTAAGATAGCCAAAATAAAGTGGAATAAATGGAATTTAAAATTCCATTTTAGAAAACTCTGCCAAGTTGATAGTTTAGTAAATATCTTGCTGCCTGTAGGGTTACAAAGTAATCAGCTTTGGGTTTCCACCTCATATGAAAAGACAGTGGACAAAATGAGGCATATTATCGCACAGCACCGAATGCGTATGTAGCATCTCTTAGGACAGATAAAGACATTAACTATTTTGTGGGGTTTACAACATCATGGCAGAACTAAAGCAAGTAAGCTGGAACCGTCAAATACTAGCAAGATGGTCTTGGGATTATCAGTGCAAAGCAAACACATAGATAACTCTGTCTCTGTACCAAGTTATGAACAACTCTTGCGGAACGTGTTAAAATTGGCTGGGCATTCAGCTGAGATAGCTGTATACAGCAAAATGGAGGCGAACTTTAGAAAAACTGCCAATTGGCTGTAACCTATAAATTGTGCTAAGAGTTCCCCATCCCTACGGTTTCCAAGCAGTAACATTAACAGTTCCTTCAGCAGAGATTAATTGTTCCTTCACAATGGAAACACTGAGATTTAAGGACTTTATACTCTGTTCAAGTACATTGGTAACTGTTTTAAGCAGACTATGAAAAGTACAAGATGTAATTTCATAATTGTGTGGAAGTTATTGAGATTTAAGAACAGAAGAAATCACACTCACAGAAGATTTTAACGGAAGGTAGTCATGTAGGAATTAAGATTTCAGCATTTTCACGCTTCCTACTTCCCTTGAGAATGCCCTAGCATGCCAAAGAAACTGCTGCAGAGTCTGAGGAACCTGAATCATCTAGAAGCGTGTAGAGATAAGCAAGGTGCTGAACTTAAAATTCACAAAGCATCTTATTAATTAAGGAATTAGTTATTTTGCCACCAACCCACCTCTGCCATGATTTTATCAGTCTGAAGGACTGCTAGGTCACGGGTGATATATAGTCACTGAGATACATTAACATATCCTGAATTCACATTTTCAAAGCTTCCAAATGTTCCTCCACACACTGAGAAGGCAAAGCAGAAAATTACAAAAACTATGTTCACTATAAATGTTACTGTTAGAATTTGCCCTGCTTGTTGCTCAATTACACTGTAGGACATACTTAGCTTAGGGCTGCTTCAGCTGCATCTACAGAGCTGACAAGTCTTCCCTTTGTAACAGTTTTTTCTAGTTCTGGTCTCTGTTATAACATCTCAGTGTACTGAGACATTCAATACGATGTCTAGATGTTATTGCAAATGTATTTAAATGCTTAGGAGAATTATTCCAACACTATCTGCATTTTCCTCCAGTAGATCTATTTGCAAGAAAGTTAATTTGATGACCTCACTGCACTGACACAATTGGAAGAAGAGCTGAGATCTGTTTTATTAATCCTTAATAAAGGACAATATTGGTCTCTGTCCATTTTTCAAACTTAGCATGATGTCAGATAACATCCACCCTCATGCCCTCAAGCACAGGTGAAATTCTACTGCCTACACAAAACAGATCAATTTTATTTTTCACTGTTGGAAAAAAAGAAAGGACTCCAAAAACACACCACTGTAAAATAAGAGAGAGATACAGAAGTCTATTCTGACCTTAGAGGTCCACTTCCTGATAGTTTAAACATATAGCATAACAATTAAAAAGCACAGAAGGAACAGTTTTATATTCTAATACTTCCTCAAAGTATCAGAACATTCATTTTCTCAAGAAAGCCATGCATTTCTTTCCATTGCTTAGTAATAAAGAAGTAAAGTAATTACATTAAGCCCTTTTTCAACATGGAAGATGTTTTAAACCAGTGCGCATAGGGCATACCTACTGCAGAAACCAGGGAAGAAAAGCCTGATTTTGTCAGAGCAGGCAGTGACTCAGATCTCCTACAGCTGATTTAAATGTGTTTCTCATTTTATTTTACTAAAAAAAACCCAAACCTCAGTAAACCAAAACCCCTTAAACGTTGGAAAAAATAGTCAGAAATTGAGAAGTCTTTTTCCTCATCTATTCTAATTTTACTTGTGAATGAAGCAATTGTGGTAAAAGCTGAATGGGTGTTCCTTCTGTAGTCTAATTTCTGGAAATATCTGAGAGGCTAAAAACATCTTGGGTAACTTCTGCTTCAAAAACACATACTGAGCTCTCCTTGCTTTTACGAGGACTTGAGCATGGAGGCATCCAAGAGCAAAATTTCAACACACAGAGAAACGTCTTGGTTTGAGCACATTTCACTCTTGAGACAAACTGTATTCATATTTTAACATTTGTTTAAATAAACAACAAAAATATAAAAGAATATAAATTAAAAAACCCAAACAATAAAAATCCCAAAGCCCCCCCCAGGCTCTCCTGCAAGCTCACTGACCTTCTCGTATTCTTAGATAATTCAGTGATGCTAAATAATTCAGATCTGCAAGAAAATGGCTTTTAATGTTAACAAGCCTTCTCTAGTTTAAAAATCAGGGAGTTACAAAGTTGAATAAAACAAGTATATACTGATAAAACAACTTCTCACTTTTCAGCTGAAAACATTCATATTTATATTCAAGTAAGTGGGCAAGTAATAAAATAGTACCAAAGTATATAACCTTATATACTAAAGAAAACATACCTGGCTGTGAAAGAAAAGAAGTTTCATTTGTAGTGTAGCCAACAATTCCTACTGATTCTGAGTCAAAATGTACTATTTTAAAAGGATGAACATATTTCATCATTTCATTCCCTAGCAGTGTTTTCCCCTTAATGTTTGCACTCAGGATTGTAAAATTAGCATTTTTAAGAAGAGGATCCAATAATCCGCTCACACCTTCATCAAACTCGTGGTTCCCCAAAGCCTGTGAAAAGCAAGAAGAAAATGTAAGATCCTACCTCCAATATTCAGTCTAAATACTCTCACACACGATAGACACGGTATGTTCTAGGGAAGAAAACCCTCTCTTCTCTAAACCAGCACATTCCTGTTTCTCACAAACACAGCAGTGTTACTTTATTGTAGGTTTAGGTTCTTGCTTTTCAGACTCTCTTATATCAATACAGATGTGAAAATAAAAAATCTAAAATGTATCTAACTAAGTGTTTCTAATCATATACCAAATTAAACCCATTGGTTTTTCATCCAGTAACTGCAAGAAAGAGAATTAACAATAGCCACAAAGGAAAATATTTATTTTGTGTATAAAAAATGCATTGTTTAAAAAAATACCACAGAAAATGTTAAAAGCCAATGACAATATTTGTTCTCTTTAAATAAAACATGCATTTTAAGAGTTTGTGCTTGGACTACAGTTTTTTAACATCTTTAATTCATATTTAGTAAGAGTTCTTGTGTGCTCTAACATGTAACATGAAAATATAATTTTCTAGCCATCATCATTACCTAGTGGAAGCTCTAACATTTATCAACTAAGGAGAATCTCCGTAGACAACCCGTAGTAGGTGTGTGTGCACACAGGCAGGTGTGTGCATAACACTGTGAAGTGCTAAGAGGATCACACAAAATGAGCAGTCAGGTTTATTTATTAGCAGGGTAATACCAACAAGATGGGAATGTTTAGTTGTTCTAGGTTGCTCAAGCAGAGAACAATGGCCTTACCTTAAAAGACGACAGAACTTTCTCCTACCCACCTGTTTTTCATGCCCAGCCTAAGTTGCCACATGCCCGTGACTGCAAGTTTGGCAATAGCCAGCAAAGTCCCCACAGAAGCAACTTTGCAGAAGCACAATATATGCAAGAACTTTGTAGCATGTGTAGGTGGTAGTAAGGGAAAAGACATATCTATGGAAACACGGCACTAGAGTAACTTAGTACATGGTAACTTGGGACAAGTTCCCAAGTGACAACTGAAGCAGAACATGAAATCCTGAAGATTAAGTGAGGAAAGTCACATTCATCATCTAAAAAGACTTCTATACCTCTCCGCTCTACTTAGATAAACAACCCTTATGTGTTTGTTCCAACTTTTATTGGCCAAACAGATTATATTAACCCTGACCACATGCCAAGCCAAGCAGGACCCTGAAGCCACTACAGGCATGGAAGCTCAGTATTTCGATCAACCAATTTTCAATGTCTTTCCTTTGGGGAAGACAAAGACTCCTGACTCCTGATCCCTACAGGCAGGAAGACAATGGCCTGGTGGAAAAATCAAGAAATTGGCAGTAAATTGCATTGGCAGCCAACTGCTCCCGCTGATGCTAGTGAGAAAACTACTCACAACCCAGGGAAGGCGCCAAACTGCTTGCATGCTACTGCAGCACTTTTCCAAAAGAACCAAGAACTATCTTTAAGAAAATATTGCAACAGGAAGATAAAATCCACTCACACTATATTCCATTTCTAACTGTATTCTAACAGCAATCTAATTTGCTGTAAAATATAATTTAAAAAATAAGAATGAAACTCTAAAGAAACTCATTTTGATGCTGATGGATGTTCTGAAAAAGACATCCACAGACTGGTAGAGCATCACAGAATGGTTACAAGCTATTTCTTTCTGGCTGATGCATACACCTTCTGTTTCTCCTAGATCTGCAATTAACCTCCCCCTCAAAAAAAAAGGTTGCAAATTAAATAAGAATTTGAACTGGATGTAACTGCTATTAGCTTCTTGTGAAAAAAAAAAAACAACAACAACAACAAAAAAAATCCCAACCAACCACTTATGTCTCCTTGTTTCTCTTGGCTTTATAACTTGCATTTGGATTATTTAATGTCCATTAGGATACAAGCTTTGATCAAAACTTTTCCCATGGTGTGGGTGGTTATAAAGTCTCTTGTTCATGAGAAGTCACTGGTGGCTAATAATACAGGGTTTTTTTTGAGGCATCTCCTCCTCTGGGGAGGAGGACGAGTTCTTGTACTCTACCTTACTACCCTTATGCCCAGAGCTTTCAGGACCCTGTACCTGTGCAATATCCCTTCGCCAAATCTGAATCCACTGGCCAACATAAGTGTAAATCACAAGGAGGAATGAACAGAAATATTCAGGCACACATCATGTGATCATATAATCCTCCTTTTCACAAAAAAACAGGCTAAAAATATTTCAGAATCAGGATACAGATTAACAGAAGGATGCAACTTAAAAGTAAAGCTAGAAGACTTCTATCACCCTTCCAATTACTGCCTTTGCAGTACTTAATTTGGATTTTGGTGTTAATTACCCCAAAAAGCAAAGGTAGTGCCAAGAAAATTTGGAAGGCAATACGTAGCTAAACAGGAGAAAAAAGGCTTGAGGTGATAACAGGCATACATGAGAAAAGGGCAAATGTGAAAAAGGAAATTTGTCCCATTAATGGAACAAGCCTCTAACGCTGCCAGGCTGCCCTAAATCCTCCTATGGCTCCTGCCCCCATACTGTAACAGCTTATATGACTCATGTTCCCTCCTCCATCTTCTCTGTAATCCTACTCCTGTGTCTTACTTCTAACCATTTCAGTAATCCCCACCCCTTCTGTGAGGGATGTGACTTCCCAGATTTTGCTTAAAGAAACACTAGCTCACCCTTCTACAGCATGGCTCTTACCTCATTTCCTGTGACCCCCTGACCACCATCCCCACTGCGTGGTCCCCTAGGTCCACAGGCAGAAGAATCTAAAAGGATGCTGCAGTGCTGCTCAACACTCAGCAACTCTGTCCTCAGGCTCTTTGGTAGCACAGAAAGGTGCTGATGTCTCTTGTAGCTTCTCAGTTTGTCCCCTTCTATCTGCTGACAATATTCAAATTAGAACATGCAGCACCTCTATAGAGAACAAGCGGTTGACTACTTCTACTAAGGCGTTTGCATCCAGTACAAGCCTCTGGATACCCAGCATGGTGTGGAATTTTTTAAAATCTTATTCAGATGAAAAAGCTCATGGGACCTCCTAACCAGTTTGCAGATGCTTCCTACATAATGTGTTTCCTAAAACTGAGCACTAATTCAACACTGCTGATTCTGCCTGAAATAATTTCTTCTTGTGATACAATCAGGAACTCTACAAGCTCCCAGCCTGCCCATGAACCCGTCAAACCAGCAAATGCAAGGCTGAGAAATGACAGCTATAAGCAAACTTTGGGAAGAAAGGTAGGAAAAAACACCTCAAGCTAGTTCTGCACTGCAGAACCCCAAAGTGCTCCCCAGCTCTCTGTGAGGACAAGTTGTCCTAACGTGCACGCTCCTCCCCGTCACCACCCAGAGGGAAAATCCTGTTAATGTTAGTTTTATGATTAGGAAACCATTCGTTAGGCCATGTGAACAGGGAGCAGCATCCTTCACAGACCCATCTGTCTGGTATGAAGTGTGTTTAGCCTAGGAGAATGCACTGGGGCATCCCTTTCCTTTTGTAGCTGTTCTGAGCCAGAAGGAAGAAACGGGTGAAGCCATTTTTACTGGGGAAAGAAAAGTGCAGTCCTTTCCAGAAAAAGCAAAAAAAGATGAAGACAGATGATGTGACATGCACAGAACATTTTCCCCTCAAGCTGTCAATTGGGATGAAATAAATACACTGTCATTCTCCAACAGCAGTAACTCTCAAACGGTAATGTTACTCTCTCTCCTCCTTCCTGGGGTTGTATGAAAGCAAAATAAGCCATGATGACTCTTTACATTTTGACAGGCGATTGCCCTGAGACAAAGGATTTAAGGACATGGACTGACATCCCTCTATCTCAGTCTCAAATTCTTCTACCTTCCTCTCAACACTTGGATGACCGAAAGAAACAACGTAAAGGTACAGGACTGGCACCGTCTCAGAGAACAGCCTCACAAGTGCGCTGTTATAGTCCCTGAGCCACTCGCACACGGCCCCTTACATCATGTTGTGACCCCAGCTCTGGCGTGACTGGACATGACCAGGCTGGGACTGATGAAAACTAAAAATCCTCACCCTTTGAAACAGCACTGCCAACACTTGCCATCTGGCCCTTCCCGAAGGACCAAAGCCAGCACAGCAGGCTGTGAGCCTTGGCCGGGGTTAACCCCTCCATCTCAAACCAGGCTCCTTGCCTGGCTTTTGCTGGGCTCACTTCCATGCCTCTGCTGATCCCTCTCCAACAGAGCCCATCCAGCCCCCGCCCACCCCAAGCCCCTGTCCCTCCCAAGGGGAGCTCTTTCACAGCATTCCTGTCTTTTTCTCTGTGTAGCCTTGGCACCAGCACCCGGTTTCTGGCTGCCCGCGGGGCTGCCAGCTCAGGACTTCATTCAGCCGGGTGTCCCTCACCAAGTGCATTACTTCTCCTTGCTTACCTCCCACTCACCTTTGACCGCGATTTTAATGTGATCTACAGCCTTCTCTGATGCAACACTATGCACTCAAGGAGGCGACAATGCAAAAAACGGGAATCGAGGAGGAAAGAGAAGAACAGACCCAGCACCCAAGGTGGGGGAATCCCCCCACCGCGCCTCTCGCCACCTCACACCCCCCCCCCCGTCCGCTTTACCATGGCATCATAGCGCAGGAGGTTCATGAAGTGGACCACCTCCCGGCCCTTGAAGCGGGAGAACCACACCGTGCCCTGGTACTGATCCCCGGCGTCCAGCAGTAGCACGTTGCGGTGTGCGGCCCGCTCCGCCGCCACCCGCGCCGCCCGTCGCGCCACGCCGCCGAAGCAGCCTTCCGCCCCCTCCGCGCCCGCGCAGCTCCGCGTCCCCTCGCCCCGTGCCTCCACCCGCCCGTGCACGTCGTTGGTGTGCAGCAGGGTCAGCCGCAGCTCCGCCGCAGCGCCCAGCACCGCCACCGCGCACAGCCACAGAGGCGCGCCTGCCCGCCCTGCCATGCCGCGGGGGCTCCGCGGGACCGGGACAGACGGGCTGGCTGCGGGGAGGGTAGCAGGAGGGACGGGGAGCGCCGCGGAGGGCAGCCGGCCAACCGCCGCGGAACCCGCGCAGACTGCGCGCCGCCCCGCGGAGCCGCTGGGCTGGGCTGCGCAGGGGGAGCGGCCGCGACCCGCCGGCAGAAAGGCGCTCGCTGCCCGTCGGGCGCGGCAGCCGCAGGTGCTGCGCGTCTTCTGGGCGTGGGCAAGGGCTCGGCGCGGCTACTGGGGCTGCCAGGCACTTTCCTCGCCTCGCCCCCGTGAGCCGGCGGTTCTCAGGGCTCTGTGAGCCCCAAGCACTGTCCTGCACCCGTGTGCGTGGCAGCCCCCGCTGTGCCGTCCTCCCCAGCGGTGTCCTTCACCACGGAACAGCTGCTGCCGGGTTGGAGACAGGCTTTCAGCTGGCTTCTGGAGGTCAAACGAGATGGAAATTCAGTTAGCGGCGAAAGGACAAACTCCAATGCTTACAGGAAGCCTTGGTGAATGTTTAGTGCACTGAAAGGAGTTTACAAACCTTCGCATGAAAATGTTTGTTTTAAGGGTTCCACTCAACCTCTTTCTTCCTCTTTATCCAACGATGCTTGAAATAGAGAGTACTATTTCAGCCCTGAAAACAGTTAAACTACTTTAAGAGCTGATTTAATTTTTTGCTGCAGTGTTTTTAGTGTAGATTCATGAATTGCTTTCAAGACTTTCCTTCTGTGGTCAAATGCTAAGTTTTTAGTTGCGGTTTGGCATGAGGCAAAAATCCGCCAATGCCTTAAATAAACAGTTCTTGAGAGGTACTGGTGGGCTGATTCCCAGCTTGATAAATCAAACTGGCTGGTGGCCCCACCTGCTCCTTTAAGTCATGCATCCACTGTGTGAGTCCATATCTTCTACCACTATTAAATGATGAAATTATCTGGAGAGAGAAATTTTTGAAAGTTAGTTTTTGAAGTGATGTAACTTCCGTATACTTTCTTGCAACATTTGGACAATCACACACTGTAAGCAGTGACTGACTGGTTGATTTTTTCCTTAAAAACAGAAGCTTTCCCACTGTGTAGAGAAGTGGCGGTTTCTTACAGCATTACAGAGGCTGAGTGAGTTGCTCTCTCCTTTCCAATGGATGATGTCACGCCGCAGTTTCCTGGGTGCCCAAAGTCCGCAGGATGGAATCTGAACTCATTTGGTCTGTTTGTTTCATCAGATGGATGTAAAGTGAATGAACCTGTTTTTTCTTTGGTGGTGCCTGTGCTCCACTGTCCCCGTGCTCCCATATGTGACTTGAATTAAAACAGCTGTGTGCTATCTTCTCATTCCCTTGGATGACTGCACTGCACTGCCTGCCCCATCCCAGGGGAAATCCCTAACAGCATGAGCTGTGCTAGCAAAAACTGGAGCTGTGCTTCCTCTCCTCCTTTTCACATCCCCTTCGGCTGTGCTTCCCCCCGTCCCCTGGCCTGTGTTGACAGCCTGGCTGTGAGTTCAGCTCAAATCCAACACCCTTCCAGGTGTCCACAAGTAGGTGCCTGCATGTGCTCTAGTTTGCTTTAGCTTTCATGGTGGTCAATGGAAATCTTGTCAGGACAGTCACTGGCACCCTAAAGTAGACACGCTGGCTGGGATTCATCACCTAAACAAAGGTGCTGGTGTTGTTCGGTGGTCTCCAGGTGTCCCTGCAGAAGAGGATCTCATGTAGGTCTTGTGACAAGCCACATGTGGCTGTCTTGGATGTCTGGATGTCTCCTTTTGTGCAACTGAGTGTCATGTGCCATGGCTGGTCAGCTGGATTGCTCTTCAGGGTCCATTCCCTGTACTGACTAGATCTCCATCGGCTTGATGAGAGTTTAAACAGCTCATCACATGCAGAAAGTAAATATCGGTCTTGTGTTCAACCACACCCCCTTCACCCTGATCCAGTGGCTCTGCTCTGAACCTGCCAGACAAGCAGCAATGCTGAGTGGTCCAAATGTGCTAGGAAGTCAGCTGTGTCAGAAACAAAGACAACTCTGGCCAGTTGCCCTGCTTTTGGATGGCCAGACTTGCTTGCATGTGTGCATCAAACACCATCCTGTAAAACAGGATGTGCACTACTTATCTTACCCACCTGCTTCTATTACAGCCTCTCCACCCTACCACTGATGTTTTAAGGAAAAGCGTAACGCTGTGAAAATGCATAGAAATACACCCAAGGCTGCTGGAAATACACCTACGGCTGCTGAAACTGACGCTAGAGAAGATAAGAGAGCACCAGAAAGTGTGTGTCTATGAGAGAGGGCTAAAGTGTTCCATGTGTAACTTGTTAGTTGACTCCTTCCTTTCTCCCTTTCTGCTCCTCTGAAAGAAGTGATTAAGCCATGCTCCAGGATGTCAATGGGACATCTTGTGACAGTGGAGAGAGGTCTTTTTATTCAGCACTGGTGTATATCATAGGAAAGCTCTTCCAGAGCTGCTTTAATAATTTCCAAAGTTCTCACACAGGAGTTGTTCTGACATGGGACTAGAGTGTTGCAAACCTTTGTTGGGTAAGGGTGAACTCCACAGCCAGCCAGCAATACTTTGAGAGAGCATGGGTTTTACCTCTCCTCCATTGTGGTTTCCCTCTAGGAAGTGGGTTGCTCTGTGTTTGTTCCTCTAGGTTACTCAGCAGAACTGTACGGGCAATGAGCTCTGGAAGCCAGCATGGAACAAAGGATAAAGAATATGTCTTGACTTTTGGGGTTAAATGTTACTAGAAGTAACTTCTGGAGCTACTGCAGAGGGCTTCCAGTAAAAGGCTTCTTTTGCCACTAAATTTCTTTCTGGTGTCTCTGTCACAGGGCCCAACAGCTCACATCACGCATTGCAACATACTTGGTTTCAAAATATTCTGGAATGGGCCACTCAGCTGCACTGGATGGTTTCTAGAGGAACTTGAGGCACTGAGGCCAAGGGAGCCCGCTCTTCAGGGGCTGGCTTTGAGATGACTAAGAGCTGTAACAGACTTTGGCAGCCAGCTGGATAAACGTCCCATGCGGGTGGAATTTCTCATGCCCTACCACAAGCATTCCAGGGTGGTCTGTCTCAGCAATCAGCTGAGCTGCTAGGAATGGTGGTTCCTGGCATTTCTCTGCTTGGAGGTGTTACAGGAATAACCTGACTTCCCTCTTCAGCCTTTACATAGAAAGGGGTTTTCTCTGTTATCCTTCTAGCTCTGTGATTGAGAGAGTCTAAACGGAGGTCAGTGACTTCTTACCCAAGAGTGAGAACCCTAAAACAATGAGCTGTCTCAGCAAACTTTATAAGACTGTCAGCATCATAAACAATGTCACTGGCTTCTCATACAGCTCATCAACTCCATGCATGCATGCATTTTGCCCCAGCTCACATAATCTCTGAGACAGGCCTTCGTTGCTTTTCCAGGGCTGAACAAGATGCACGTCCTTCTTGCGTACACTCCGACCACTGTGGCAGTGGGCTCCTGGGTATGTCTTAGAAGCCAGAATGATTTCCCCTGCTGTTCTTTTCCTCAGCAAATCCTTTGGACAGTATTCTCATTTCCATCTTGGTGGAGTGGGGATCCTCATCCCTTCTCTCTCCTTCCTGTGTCTTCAAGTATGAATTTTCATTGTTGTGTTTAGTCCAAACAAACTCAGTCCCTTTTGATGCAACTATATTTCTTTCTTTTCTTGATATCCCTAATTGTTGGACTTGTGGCATTAACTGAAGTTAACATCTACTGCTTTATCTATGGTATAGAGATTTTACGTTAATAAAATCAAAAGGTGAAGTACTTTGCTTTTACTGAGAAGAATTCACTAACTACTCTGTGCATGTGACTGAGGGGAAAGGGAAAAGGAGAGAGAGGCTATCCACCACCTGTAAGTTTTTTTGGGGGGCTGTACACAGGTCTCTCAAGCAGTATAGCTAGTCAGAAACGTGCAAAAAATCTCTCTGGAAAAAAGGCTCCATCTTTCCCAAAGTACAGCTGCAGTGGGAATGGGCCAGTCTGGTAGGGAACAGTCATTACTTCTTCCCTTAGAATGGAACAGCAACCCCATGGGGTTGGTTGAAATGTGTGCTTCTGCTGAAAGCAGGTTTAACTTCCTCAGTCTCTGTTCCCATTCCTATGGTGCCTGCATGCCATGATTCACAGCAGGCAAAGTGCATTTTACCAGTACTGCTTAGACCTCCTGCATGCAGTGCCTAGATTCAGCTATGTATTTTTGGCATATAGTAGTGCTTCATTCCCACTTGACTGGAAACCATTATGACACTGGTAGTATGAGTATTTATTGCCTGTTCTACAGAAATGCTTAGATTCCAACACAAGAAGTGTCTCAGACATTAGGTGTTATTGAGTCAGGACAGAAAAAAGAGCCTTTAAGCCAGAGTTTACAGTCCAGACTAATAGGGAAAAGTATCAGACGGAAAAAAGGTCCGGGGAAAGAGAATGTATAAATCTAAAATAAAACAAGTTTTGAGATCAAAGTTGGGTTTTACTTATGCATTAATTGTTTGATCAGAAAATACAGTTTGTAAATCAAATCTGCTGACTAGCCGGGTCTTGCCTGACCTGTTAAAATGGGTAGTTGTATATTTTGCACCTGCCATTAATAAAGTATGTATGTTGGTTGTCACTAACAATGGGAGATACCATAGTATATTTAAGACATGAGGCGCAAAATATCTAGTTCTTAAATACAGTTCCCACGAGGAAACAGCTAACAAGTAGACAACCCGGAGAGACAGGCATTCTACCTCTCATGGGCACCTAGTTTAGAATAAAATCTCTATTGACTGGAGCAAGTCTAGATGACTGAAGGTAGGTCAGATGAATCCCATGTGCATACAGGATGTAAGGATACCTTTCATAAGTACACACATAACATGCACCATAGTGGAATATAAAATTAAGATGATGATGTAAAATAATCTTAAAAACCAGGAAATCTCACAACCAGCGTTGGCCATAAGATCTTAATTTGACTTCAGTATGCATATGTATCATGATCAGGTTTTAATTATAAGATCATAAAATACAGTTTTCAATTGGACTTCTGATTCATGTACTGTGCAGGACAGACTATGGAACATCTCACTGCTGTACCTCAGTGTTACCAGAACGTTACTTAATTTCTATACCACCCCTCTGGGGTAACATAGTGATCTCATCACCAATTTACAAATCAGGGATTTATGATGCACAAAAATTAATATTGGAAGTGTCACCCTCACCAGCCTCAGTCTCCCAAGACACAGCTTTTCAGAGTAGTCAGGTGTAGTCCTTTTCTCAAGCACAGTACAACTTCAGTTGTAGTCTTTGGTAGTCCTGCACACTGCAGACCACTGATCCCCAAGGCAAGCACCGGATGGCATGATCGCCACCTAGAAAACAAAAGTGAGCAGTGACTAACAAAAGTTTCACTAAGTGATTTCTCAAATATCATGGTGAACCTACAAAAGTGTGAAGGTGCTGAAGTAAGGTGATGTTCTTCAGGGTTTGTCCAGTGACTCTAGCCATGACACCATCCTTCTTCTATAAACCCCTGTCTCATGTCTTATGTCCTTTCTACTTCTGCAACAAACGAGGTATGAAGTGAGGAAAAGCACCCTTCTTCACTCTACAAACCTGATCACACCCAGAACAAGCTTTTTCCATACAGAGAATGAAACAGAATTCCAGTGGAGAAATAGCAGGTGGCTGTGTACTTCAAGACCCCATCAAAATGCCTTTTCACAAGGGACTGGGTAAAAACTATTTTAATGCCGGCATTGCCTGATTTTTCTAGATTTGACTCTGCAACCTTAACAAGGTTTTCAAAAATAATTTTGTCTGGAATTTCTTAGGGTTTTTAAAAGAGCAAATGAGTACAAAACCAAAATCAGAAGTTCTATCATGTGGCAGCATATTATTATCCCTATGGTACCACGTTGGTTTGGAACCTCTAAATCCACCTCTTCCTGCTGACTTCTGCCAAAATGACAGAGTGCGTTAGCATGCATCCTTCACGGTGCAATGTTATACCAGGTCAGACATGAGGTTTCACAGAGAATTGCAGGAATCAGAATAGTGTCACGTATGCATCCTTATGTCTCTGTAGAGAGATGGGCTTTACTGGTTAACAGAACACCCTTTCTGCTCGCTCCTTCCCTCTTTGATCTCTCCTGTCTCATCTCTTCCAGCATGTGTTTTTTTTTTTTTTTTTTTTTTCTCCTGTCTCTGGCTCCAGGCACTAATCCCATCCTCTTTGCCTGTACTACCTCTCATTTCATTCTCTGCTCTGTCAGTCCGATTAATTAATTTGATTTTAATGTCTTGCCCTACCACCAGGCTACCAGTCAACTCATTATTTCTTTGGCAAACCCTTCACCCCTCCCCACGTGTCCAGCCTGGATCTTGCTGGCTCCCTGTCCTGGGTTAAGGTGAGACAGAGTGCTCAGAAGAAAGCTGATAAAAAGTGATGTTTAGGAGGCTGCCAAGGTCTTTCAGCTTCTCTGGCTGTCAGCGTACCAGAGAAGCTGTGAGGGAGCACAGCCCCATTTACTAGCCCAGGATTTGATCTTAGGTTTGGGATTGAGACCCAGAGTGGCCAATAATCTATTCCCTAACACACACGTCATGCCCAGTATATAGGTAAGGACCCTCCAGAAGATCGTCCCTTTTGGTTCCAGATCTTTTTTTGCTCCGGGTCATCTCACTCCAGGTGGTCGCTCTCCCAAGGCCTTTCCCCCATCACCCCGGTCAGCTCTTGGTCTGGGACGCTCGGACTGTTATCTCCATTCAGTGAGTGTGGTTTCGGGACTCTCCCTGCTCTGGGATTGTTAGCTGGGAACAGGCTGAGCCTTGGTCATCGGGTGGGGGGGCAGTATCACTGTGTATCACTCATTTGTATATAGTATTATTTTCAATATTATTGTAGTTTAGTTATTAAATTCTTCTTATCTCAACCCATGAGTCCTTTTTTCCCTTTACCCCTTTAATTCTCTCCCCTATCCTTGGGTTGAAAGGGGGAGAATTGCATGAGTGGGTGTGTGGTTCAGCACCCAGCCAAGGGCAAACCCATCACACTCCCACTTCCACTTCTAGTCCCAGATTCTTCCTCCTACTTTCCATCCCCAAAACATGTACGTTGAGAAACACAGCCAGTCACCTAAGATCATCTAAGTATTATTCAAAATCCATAAACAGAAAGGTCTCATTCTTTTTCTGCTTATTTGTAGCGGATGCCCATGATTTAATCAGAAGGCAAACGGCTCACAGCCATTGTGACTATTCGCTGTTCGTCTAAGGTGATGCTGCACTCTGCTGGATGTGGCTAGTTCCGTCACTTGCATTTTTTAGTCTCCCCTCCTCTATTTTCCTGCAATTAGTTTGTATTCAGCATTTTTCAGTACAAGTACAGTTTTAGCACAAATAATTTCTACTTTGCAGCATTGGTTTTCATGAAAATGTTTGACATCCTGCTTTTTGATTTGGCTTCCATTGTACTCAAATCCTAAGATATAAGAAAATTAGAGGAAGAAAAGAAGATGGAAGGAGTGGAAATACATCCGACCATCCAGGTGTTTGTGTTTGCCAGACCTCCGTTCTTCAAATGCCATCTCTTGTGAGAGAGGTCTCCATAGTCCATGCCCCTTTGACCAAACATCCCAACTATGAGAGGCTCCAGGCATCTTTCCTGTAGCTTCTCTTTCCTAGAAGCACCACTAAGGAAAAGTCTGCATGAAATTTGCAAACAATCAAGGACCCAACTGGTCTAATTAAAACAGAATGTACTAAGAATGTATAGGAAAACTGGAGTGGACTGAAAGGACTTGTCTGAGTAACTAACTCAGTTTAGTCAGCAAATGTCAGGCCAGGGAGGTACATCTTGGATTCATTACAAAGGAAGCAATATCTTACTTGTCCTCTGCTCCTATCCTCGGGCAGCTGTCAGCAAGACAATCTCTTCCTTCCTCTCCTTTCTGATCCTCTTGACTACAGCATCTCAGAGACACAGCCCCTAATGTCTGACGTTTCTTGTCCCTACTGCTCCCACAAACACCGTTCCTTTATAGCCTGTGACCACTTTTGATGTTCAAGTTGTGACAGATTTCATTACCTTATAACATGGGCTGGTTGCAGTTATTTTTCAACAATGAAATGTCTGCACCATCTGGGATAGGAGTCTCTCTTCTCTCTACAGTGGTTAACACCTTCTAACATGACCCTCATCCCTGCCCCCTCCAGCTAACTCTGGAGTTATATTTCCCAATTTCCTTTCTCAGAACTTGGCATTTCAAAAGCCTCTTTGATCTTGCCATCACCTCGGCATGCCTGAAGGGTAAAGATGTGTAGACCGTGGTTTGCGTGTCAGTCTCCCCTCGTTCAAGGTGTTGGTCTGGCTAGGTCGATTTGTCCATAAAGCAACAAGACTGGTATTTTCATACCATTTTATTATTGATGCTTCTCCCCCATAACACCAATGAATTATTGACAAATTAAAATCCATCCATCCCAGTGGATAGGGACTTTAGTACCTTTTGGTCCATGGAGTTCTGTTTCTGGATTGTGTTTAATTCTATATTTCTCATACCTAATGCATTTGATTCCTGTTTGACCAATTGTCAAAGCAAAAGAAGATTCCATCAGTGGAATGACAAGCAAAACACAAGTACAATACTACAACTTCTGCCTCATTCTTTATCGCAGAGGCAGGGATGCAGGATCTGCAAGGCCTCGCCTATGAAGAGCAAGTCCAATCAAACTTTGCATTAAAAAACTAAACCATGTGTTCACACAGGAATGGTGTCATAGTACTTGGCTGGTGACACCCAGGTCCCCTACAAGTGTAAATGGGATTAATTTTGCTTGTCCTGTGCTATGCAGCAACAAAAGGCAGTACTTTATTCTACACAAGCTCAAATGAATTTCAACCTATAAAGATTTCACTATAGGACAACTTGAAAAAATCTGTAACTCTCTTTCCTGGCTCCAGCTCTGGTACTTTTTTTCTGATGTTGTACATAAGCGCTCCCCGATCCCCGAAGACCATGCACACAGGAAGGACCCAGTAGACCTCTTATTTTGCCATATGATTTTCCACACTCAAAAACCAGCTGCTGTTTTTGAGCTATTCCTGTGCAGGTTAGTATGACTGCCAGGAGGCTCCTCTTAGCAAATGACAAGTATTTCCCCTTAGCTCATCCCTTTCACCTTCCATCTCACATTTCGGAAAGTTTTTATTAAGCAGCTATGTGCTTATTCTGCCTGTTGAGATGTTACCACCATAGCTAAACAGTAACAGTAGGTATTGCCTACTGGTAACAGTAGATAGAGACACAGGGACTACAGAAGAAAAGTCGGTAGTTGTGATACCAAATAGCATTGGTGACATTACTATTCCACTAGACATCGACACTGACTTTTGGAATAAAATGCCATGCTAAAAGGAGCAGTTCCCATTAATCTCCTGACTGTGTGTTGAAGAGATGGTATGTTGAAAAAGCATAATCTGTGTCACATTTTAAACATTTTTTTTTTTGTAAGTGCACATTCATTTGAAATTTTAGCTAATTTAAGCTGAAATAGGTGAAAAAGTGTTAAGGTCAAAATAAAAACATTCCTTACATTTTTCAGTGGACCTTGTTTCTTTTCTGTTCAGATTATTCATTCACAAAATGTCTGAAATGTTGCCTTTTTGACTGATTTTAGAATAGGACTCCCAGTTCTGTGCTCTAAACCTTTCCCACACAGCCACACCACCACTTGCCGGGGTGGGTACGTACAAATTACCAACCAGGCCCACAGACGACAGCAGGCCAGTGGGTGACAACTACCTGTAACCCACGAGAGTACCAAATAAACATGAAGGCCACGAGGCGGAACCTGGACTCGGCCTTGGATGAAGTCCCGGGAGGTGCCAAGGAAAAGCCCCGAGGCTCGGCACGGCTCCTCAGCTTCTTCAAAATGGCGGCGCCGCTGGCAGTCCTCTCCCCGGCGGGTTTCCCGCCTTTTCTGACAGTTCTGCAGCACAGCGCGCGCCGGGCAACAGCGGGCGCCGCGGCTTCAGTTCCCGTTGCTCTGCACACTCGAGGCTCACTCAGGGTAAGGTGCTGCTAAAGCTCGCTGCAAGCGCCGACCCTGCCTCCGCTGCCCTCCGCGGCCCCGCAATCACCGGGGGACTCCTCTCCACTGACCCCTGCACACCTGCGTCCCGCCACTCCGCGTCCCACGGAGCGTGGGGCCCCCGCGGGGTGGATCGCTGCGGGCAGCAGCTGAGTCACCCTCCACAGCGGTGAGCCCCCGAGCCCCAGCTGGCAACGGCGAGGCGGAGCGCCGTGTGACCGGGAAAGGCGATGGCTCTGCGGGCAGGGCACCCGGGCAGACGGCGGCGGCGGAGGGAGGCTCTGCCGCTGGGAGCGCTTTTCCTCTGACCTCCATGAGAGGGGGCTGCGGCTCTTCTGGTAGATCGGGTCTTCCCACCGTCCTGCAGCCCGGGGTGACGGGGCGTCTGCGGCGGAGGCTGAAGCCTTGGGACGGGATGACAAGAGGGAGCGTTACTGTGAAACTTCGTTAGGCGGCATTTGTTTAGTTGGGGGATGTGGGCAGCAGAGAGGGAACAGCAGTAAGTTTCCCCGTCGCTAGCGGGGGAATTGCTCCCTCCTTGCGGGGCTTGTGCCGGGGCGGAAGCGTCCGCTGGGCAGAGCAGGACCCAGGGTGGGCAGTGGTGGGCCCCTGCCTCCTCTCCTGTCCCTCGGGGATAAGAGGTTTGAGTAGTTTTTCCTTCCGACGGAGGCAGAACTAGCGGTAGGAACTGCTGTCTGCAAGGTAGCTGCTGTGAGGAGCGAGGGAGCGGCCGTAGCTTCCCAGTGGGGCCGCGGCGGGGCAGTCCTCGGGCGCTGGGCAGGGGCGGGAGAGCCCTGAGGGGCCCGGGGGAGCTGGCGGCAGCGTGCCCCTCGTGTGGGGGCTGGCCGGGCTGCTGGGCCGCACACCGGAGAGCCGGAGGTGTCTCGAAACGGGTGTTGCTGAGGAGATGCCTCATGCTCTGGGTCAGTGTTGGGCTAATCCCAGGCTGAGGCTCAGACGGTTGTAATCCCAGGTGCAAAAGGGACACTGCAATCATAATTCTCAAGTATTGCTGTATTTCAAAATACTTAGGGTTCTGCAGTAGATGTAAAACTAGAGTAAAAGCTGGCATGGAAGAGGCTTGCTGCTGGTCTCTTTCATCCCAAACTGTTCTGCTTTAATTGTCAGAGAGAAAATATAAAAATGGCATTAGGTTTAGATTACAAAAATAACACCAAGATAAAGTAGCCATAAGAGTGCAGGGCTTGTGTGTCTCTCCTTGCTTACAGAGTGCAACAGACCTAGGAACAAAATGGCTGCTGCCCTTCCACATCGGCAGGGGTGATGGAGAAGTAGGGAAAAGGCACGCAGCTCCCCAGCTGCAGCCCTTGGTGCCATCCATCCTCCTTTGCAAGTCTAAGGAAACGTTTTTTGTACTGAAACTGGTGTTTGCCTTTGTAACTTATTAAACGATGTGAAATTCTTAGTATTTTGTCTGATTATTTTTAAGGGTCTTCAGGTGGTCAGACTAGCATTAACCTTAAGATGCAGTTTATGAATGTTGTAAGGATTTGGATATTGCAAATTTGTATTCCTTTTTCCAGTGTTTAATTGGGAGAGTGTGCAGTTAGTACCAGTAAAAGGGGCATTTTGTCTCACCAAAGGCATTAGCTCCAGTCTTGCTGCTCCTTCAGTTGAAGGGAGAGACGTGAATCTGTTACATAGTGGGCATAGCGTCTCTCTTCACCGCAGGCTCCACATGTGTGGCTCTCTTCCAGCTACTGTGTCTGTTGTAACAGTTCTTGACAATTGATATTATAGGTTATAAGATTTAAAATTATAAGTAACCCTGAGATGCTGAATACCTGAAAGACAGATAAAGTCACAGGTGAGGGGAGAAAAGTTAATTTGTTTCCTGTTTTTCTCACAGTTCTGTTGTAGATGTGATGCTCTAAGGATGTAAGTGAGGCAAGGTTTGTAGAGAGAATGTGTTTTATTAGGTTACATTATATAGTTGGAAAAATACATAGAAGCTCTGGGGCACATAAGCACTTCTTCAGAGAGCTTGCCTGTTTTTTCCAGTTATATCCTGTTTTCTGACATTCAGCTGAATATCTGAATTTCCAGGTGTCTGAGTTTGTCAGGGCCTTTCAAGGCCTTTCTCAGAGCCTATTATAGAAATCTAATTTACATCTGAAATTTCTTTTGACTTCTTTCAAAACTGGGCATATGCATAAGCAGTTCTCTGATTGCATCCCTAATATGTGTGTGTGCACACCCTTAGATATATAAATAACTGAAATGGAAAGAGAAATATGCAAAAAATAATTTCCAACAAAAAAAAAGGTTGGTTATCGAAATATTTAAGCATACAGAAGACCATAAATGTATAGTGCTGCGATGAGAACATTTTGTACTGCGTAGACAACTTGGGATGTTCCAGCCAACTCTGACTTCCCAGGAATAGATGTTAACCATCAGAGGGCACTCCTGATCCTACAAAGAAATAATATCGTTTGCTAGAACAATGGTAAGCAGTCAAGACTTTCCTAATCTGGAAACATGCTTTACATGATTTATATCCCACTGGCATCTGGATTATGAGTCAACAGATGATAAAGTCAGATATTTATGACACCTCCATTTACCACCGTTTACAGCACAGTGCTAAATACCGTATAACTGATGCACTTGATTTAAAAGTCACTTGCAGCATAGTAGTTCTGGTGATTTTTTCACAATTTAATATAGTGCTTAACTGTGAAGGAAGTTTGCTAAAATAAATGATTAACAATAGGGTCTGTGTTTCTTTAGCAATGTCCTTAGCGTCCATATAAGAGTGTTGGTCCGGGTCAAGATGCAGTGTCTGGTATAGTATAGTATTTTCTTACTGACATTCACCTAGGAGCTGCTTATTTGGCTATATGTGAGAGGAGGGGCAGTCATATAGGTTAGGTGTGTGCTTAGCAGAGAAGTATGGTAAGCTTTAATATTTCCTTTCATAAGGTCTTATACCCCTGTGAATTTTGCCTTATATGTCCTTTTGTAGGAGTGTCTTTTTTTTTCCTGTGAGAAACATTCCTAAAATATTCATTTCTTTTTTTTAATGTGCTTCTCTGCTCTGTTTGAAAGGGAGCACCTTTTTCTGCTTGTAAAAGCAAAAACTTGAAAACAGTGCAATTTCTGAGTTTATGACATCTTACAGAAATCAACTACCAAAATGTTTTAATTTTTTCTTTTTTTTTCTTTTTTTTCTTTTTTTTTTCTCTTTTTTTTTCCTTGAGAAGCTTTGCATGTTGTTTACTAATATTGTACAAGCTCTGATGGCAAATTCTGACTCTGGGACAGGCGTCGAAAGCGAGGGGATCCTGTCATACCTTTTTGTTTCCAAAGCCTCAGTTCCACAGCAGATTAGCAGGTTTATTCCTCGAGAACAGACAACTTCATGCAGTTGGTTATACTCACTCTCTGTGTAACAGTGTCAGGACTGCACAGAGGGATATGCAGGAAATAGGAACATATCCAAGTGGAGAGAACAGCAGGCACTCCTTACATGTATGATCCAAGACCTCAGGGCTGGGTTTCTGGTTTAGTCCCTGGTCTGGGCTCTGTATTCATCCCAGTGTTTCCATCTGTATTTTATCTGACACTGATGCTCCTGCTTGAATCTAGCAAAAGATTTCCATTTAATGGGTAGATCCCATTGTGTCTTTTTGGGGGATGCAGGTTTGGGCTGTGTGTTCAGAGATCTGTCGTGTCGTTGAGCTAAGCTCCTGTACTCTGCTGTTTGAGCTTCAATGTCCATGTGGTTTCAACATCGTTGCAATGCTGCTCTGGTGGTACAAACTGCGTTGACATCTGGCTTGACCCAAATCCTAGCCCAAATCCATGGGACTCCAGAAGAGTTCTGGAGAGAATTGTCTGGCTTTTGCCTCTGTCATCCTATGTCAACTGATGGCTGGAAAGCTAACATATGTAGGCAGTTTCAGAGACAGTTTTTAAGTTGCCTGGAGTGCAAGAGGGAAAGTTGTCTCCTTCATGTGGTGTTAATAGGCTTATTAAATTAGATTTTTCTTTTCAAGAATTCATCTGCATGCTAAAGTGATGGGTAAATGACACAAAAGAGGCCTGATTACTTATTACTGTATCGCATATAGATGACAGAAATACCCAACAGGAGAGCAGAGTTGTTTTCTTAGGAGTAAAACTGTCTTGTTTCCAGGATGTAACTTACTGTTGAGTACTTGAGGTTTTAGGAAGTACTGCTGAATGTTGAATCATCTCTCTGTTTACAGTGTACGTTCAGAAATGCTTTTAACTAAGCAAATTCATCCAGAACTTTTCTGTGGCTTGTTAAAATGTCTTCACTGATAGAAAAGAATAGGAAAACAAAGTGTGGATTGGGAGGGCTGAAGGGAGGACATGCCAAAGGTTGATTTCTCTTCAGTAGGTTAAATGTTTCCAAGCTGAGAACAAGATAAATTTTTAAGGACCTGGCAGACTCACAAGGAGCTGCCTGAGGAGTGTGTATACACTGCACTCCCAAAGGTTTACTGGAAGCCTTAGGGACAGATAGCCCCTGGACTGCGTGCATCTTTGGCTGGATCAAGTATACATGATGGTGAAGGTGAACAGAGCTGAGAAATTGTCACCTGTTGGCAGGACACTTGGACTCTTCGCTTCATGCCCCAGTCAGATACCTAAATTCCATCTCAGCCCCTCTGCCTAGCCTGTGGGGAGAACTGGGCAGGTCTGCTTCTGGAGAGCAACCCAGAGAGTCTAAACAAGACACTGAGCAGAGAGCTACCTGAAGGAATAGGGGAGAGGAGTTGTTTTCAGTCAATAGGAAACATGGATTGAATGTCCTTACGCGCAAAGAACTGAGATTCGGAGGGAATCAAGGCTGTTGGAATATGGTTGTGCTGTTCAGTAGTTGTTTCTCGCACCTTAAGGAGGGAAGAACACAGCTGAGCTATTGATGAAGAGGCCAAAAACAGTCATGCTACTCGTGAGAGGGTTAATACCCTATATGTCTCAAGACCCGTGTGGTCAGCGGCCAAGAACTGATGTGGACCATTAAGCTTTATGTCATTAGAAAAGCACAGTGCTCCTGCTTTGACATCACTTCTAACCTTTCCTTAGAAGTACAACAGGTTTTCTGTGGTTCAGACTTGCAGATTACTACATATTTGTTTTTGACTTTTTTTCACCCATGGGAAATTATGACAGAGAGCAATTATAATTACTTGGCTAGAAAATTACTTTAGTTGGTGTCTGGTGTTGACTGTCCATTTTGAAAGTATTTCTCTTATCAGTGTGTCCTTTTTTTTTTTCATATTTTTCTCACACTTTCACAAGATTTATTAAATGCCCGCCAGTTGGAAAGAGTTCTGCAGGGATTTCTGCGCCTCTTAAATCAAGGGCAGCAGTCATAGGACTTATACTGCATCTGATCATAGGGCTGCTTTTTGTCTTTCCTTGAAATAATCCATTCATGGTGAAAAGTATTCCAGAAATAATGAGATTGTTTGAAATTCAGAGATGAAGTCCGTCTGAATTTGGACTTAAAGGAAGGAATTTAGGTGTGGTGATGGCAGCCTTTATAGCCACCACAATCTGCTACCCTCTGATGCCCCTGGAGCAGAGGAGAGGTGTGGGGGCACACTCTTTTCTGACATCTCAGCGCTAGGGGTGGTCATCTCTAGGATTAGGGAAGGGCACATGTTGGGGTGCTGTGTTTTAGGCTGCCTGACAGAGCTGATGCATAGAACTTGTGGAGAGTAAAGAGGTTGTTCAGTGACAATCTGTCAAGCAACCCTCATAAAGCTGAGATCATGCTGTTCTTCAGTACTACAGAGGTTTATGCCTGAGGTTGGGTGAAACATTGGGAGTGTAGAGATGCTGGAGAGGACCTGGTGGAAGGCTACCAGGGTGGTCAGGGGCTTGGAGGACATGCCCTGTAGGGAAAGGTGAAGGGAGCTGTGCTTGTAGGTCCTGGTGAGGAGGCAGCTATGGGGCAGTCTGATAGCCTACAACTGCTTGAAGGCAAGCTATGGAGATGATGAAGCTAAACCCTTCTTGATAGTTTCAAGTGGAAAAAAAAAGGGGGCTACAGCATCAACTTGTGGCTTCGGAGGTTAGAAGGGAAGTTAGGAAAAACTGTTGCCTTTGGAAGGTAGTACACGATTGGAGCAGGCTACCCAGAGAGGAGGTGGAATATCTATCCGTTAAGGTTTTCAGGGCTTGACTAAACAAAGCCGTGGCTGACTTGCTCTGGTGCTGATGATAGTCTTGCAGGCAGGCTGTTGCACTTTATGACCTCCAGAAGACCTCCCAACATCAAGAGTTTGGTGATTGTGTCAAAAATGTCAGGATTTTGCTCAAGTTTGACTTTAAAATAACATTGTTTTCAGGGAACTTAGAAGAGGTGATTTTCTTTATTAAAAATGATAAAAATGTTCACAGAAAGCTTACAACACTGCTTCTCAGTGTTTTAAAAAATGCTAGTGCAGCTGCAGGCTTTGCTTAAAAATTATTTTCTTTTTGAATAATCTTTAAAAATGAACTTTTGTCACTTAATTCACACAAAATAAAGAACTCCTTTTCATACCACTGTATAAGCACTGTAGTTGATTAGGTACATCTCCTTATCCAGTATGAATAGCTGCTGCACATGTATGCATGTGTATATATAGGATATCTCTGAAAAGGATAAATGCAAACATTTTTTCACTCAGCAGACTGCTAGCTCTCAGTTGGCACCTCATAACTATAAATAATAGCTTTGGAGCTAGGTATATTTCAGACAGAGGCACAGAAAGAGTGAGCAAATAGAGGGTTTTTTTCCGTATCATTGGCACACCATTGTTCCGTTGTGGTCAGTGGTGGGATGTACAAACAGTATTCCAGATTCCATAGGAACCTGGTTTGTATTTATGCTAGGCCAGCATCATGTGTTACTCGACTGACCAGAGGGATGGGAATGATAACCAGCAGCTTGCTTGGGCAAGAAGAAAGAGGTGCTCTTCCATAGTTAATAAAGAGGCAGGAACTTGAAACAAAAGCGGCCTAAGATATATGTTTTTAGAACTCAGATTTGCCTACATCAGCAAAGTTTTGCCATGGCAAAAGTGCAAAGAGGAATGTGGGAATGCTTTCACCAGGTTGTCCTCATCTGAAAAAACAAAGCAAGAAAGTGAACAAATTTTAACCAGAAATTGAATGTTAGCCACTTCTGTGAGTCTTTAAATGTTAACATCTATGGAAGAAATACTATATTGCTGTGGCTTTTCCTCAGTGCATTTGCAGGAAATGCCAAACAGTAATGTTCTCCGGTTTAAAACATGAGAGTCATGTGACAGAAAGAAAATGCACGTGTAAAGCTGATTACTGGCCTTTTACAATGTATTTTCTGCCCGCTTTAGTAAATTATAATGAAGAAGTTAGCTTTTCTTTTGTTTGTTTGAAGTCAGCTTTTTGCTGTAATTCATGTGGGGTGTTAACTGCTGCTGTGGCATCGCTGGAGAAGAGCAGTGCAGTGGTTGCACATGGCAGTACTCTGGCAATATCCTGCTGCTCAGATGCACCCTAGTTTGCTCCTGTCACGTTAAGGGTGTTTTAAAATGAGCCGTCATTTACAGATTCCACCTAAAGGAGTTTTCATCTGGCCCTGCAGTGCATCTTTATGACCATTTCCTCCACTGCATATTTATCCTTGGAGAATTACGAAATGTGGAGACCAAGTGGTTGTTGAGGTTCACTGAAATGCACAGGAAGGATTTTTATTGATAATTTCAAATCCTGTATTAACTGCATGGAAAAAATATTTAATATCATTAGTAATCTGACCATATAATTCCCCTTGCCACTTTATGGTATATTTTCATGGAGTTTTAAAGAAGGAGAATGCATACTTTAATCTGACATAACTTTTCCAAGAATTTTGAGGATTTTTTCATAATGTTAATCTGCTATCTCAGATGCAGAGAATAATTGTTGTGAATTTCTAAATGTATGCCAATGCAGGTTAATACTTTGCAGTTTGCCTACAAGAAGTTGGATTGGCAAAGAAACTGTTTTTTCTGTTGTTACAGTGATGCCCAGTCAGCTACGCAGTTGAAAAGTGGACTACTGAGGCACAGAGGGTCACAAGGAAATACAGATCTACTGGTTGCACAAAAATTAAGAGCACTGTGCACTCCTTCAAAGTAAGTTATTTTAAGTCAGGTTTCAGTTAAGATTCAGTTTTATATATAAATTCATTCATATGGAAGTTTTCTTACATCAGTAATATAAGTGCTACATGATCTTCTCAAAAGTTGCATTTCTGCTTATTTTATGCTTTCATTGTTATCATTAAGAGAATTCTTTGGGCAAATTACAGTAGAAGTTACTGGTGTTTTATAAATGTATCTGTACTTTCCTATTTATTTCAGTACCAAAGGGCCAATGGCAGTTATATACAGTAATGTAAGTTCTTGCACTCTTAAGTCTGGTCCTGTGTGTATAATAAATGAGATCTACTCCAAAGAATTTGGAAAGCCAGGAGGTTGCAGGGTTAGCCTGCTATGAAATATCAGGGGACTGAGGCCCTGATCCCCAGTCCATTCTTATTTGTAAAAGCACTTCAGCACATATGCATCTCTAGGCATGTGTTTAAGACCCATTGACATCAATGAGACTTTAGCTGATGCTTAACCTCTGAGCATATGCTTAAGTTTCCTGCCGAATAAGGAGGGCCTTGAGCATATGCTTAAAAATACCCTGCTGAATTGCTGATCTCTCTCAGGCCTCAAGCCTGCCCCAATACAAACCTTTACTTGCTTCTCTAGGTCACTTGTTTTGGCTTGGACTTCAAATTTTTTCTTCTTCAGCATTTCCTTTTCACTCAGCTGGCCAGATCTATTTTCTGCAGCCCCCATTATCACACACACATGGTGTTCATTATCACTCCATGTTGCTCCGCATTACAAAGTCGAGTACCCAGTTCGCTAATTCAGTGCTTTCAGTGAAGGCGCGATCTATTTATAGTTTTCTGCAAATTTAAAATTGTGTATGGAAGAAGGTGTGGTCAGTTAGACAAACATATTGTTTATATTCAGGTGCTGTTGGGATAGAAGACTTTCACTGTACTTTCACACTCCTCCACTGTGCAATGTTATTACTGCATTAGGTGGGATATTTAAAAGGTTCCAAAAATCCATTGTAGTTTTCCCAGACTTTTGGACAAGTTGCAATTATGGTTGGCCATGGTATTTAGTGCAGAACATTTTCTTATCAAAAATAACTTTTTGTTTAAGCTGAATTTTTATAGTGTTACTTTATTTTAACTGGAAATTTTTAATTTCCCTGCAGCAAAAACATCCCAGAGTGCTTTCAATATTCATATTCATTTTCCCAGAATGAATTATTTTTGAATCATTTTAATTTAGCGTGTTGAGGTTTTTGGTGAAAACATAACAATATTTTAAGTCAAAGTGAAACCAAAACGCTCCTTGAAAATTCTCAAAAAAATCCCATTATGAAAACCTGCAATTTCACAGGAGAAAGTTAAAAAAATATTTTTTTTTCCATAAAACATTTCCCACATGAAGAAGAGGTTTTCCATTTACTTCTAGTTAACAATGTAGAATTTACCTGGTGTCTTTTATTACCACCAAGAGAAGCCTGTGAAAGAATAACCTCAATATGGGCTTGTTATTTGGAATTTTTATGCAATAGTCGTCATGTTAGGAGACGGACTGTGCTGATCCAAGTTGTGGAAGTGAAAACTCACAAAATTCATGGGTGTCAGGATAGGTGTTTCGTAGGTTTAGTAGAGGCAAATGACAGCTCCTGAAACTGCCTGTGGCTCGTGGATTTCTCTTAAATTATGGGACAATAGTAGCAGATACCTAGGCACATGTAAAAGAATAAACATCTCCCAATTCAAACAATTGTCTCTTTGGAAACGATAAAGAATTACTTAACTGTTGTTTTTATTATCTGATGTCCACTTTCAGATGCTTACTATTGAACATTCAGGACTAAAAATGTTTTCCGTGCACATACTGTTTAAATACATTTCTTGGACGTATCCAAAAAACCACCAATCAGTGAACTGAAACTCAACCTCATACTCTGCTTGTCAAAAGATGGTAGATCCTCATGTTACAGTAAAACATAACAAACTGTTAAGTCCATTTCATGCTTCGCTGGCTTCAAATAAACCAGAAGTACCCAGAAAAAGGTTTCCTCCGGCTTTCATTTGTCTGCATCTGAATTTGCCAAAATTCAGGTGTTCTGCACGCTTTGCTCTTGGCTTCAGTAACTCTGTCTTACTAGCAAGGCAGTGGATTTTGTTTTTTTTGGGGGTAAGGTACAGAAGAAACATTTTTTCACTGAAACATTGTGGTTCAGGCATAAGAGGGCATTTGTATTTTCCTGGCCGCACAGGCCCACATCGTTAGCTTGCAAGATGTTGCCCCTGGTTGATGGATCCAAAGCCTCCTCAGATGGGGCAGTTTGTAGTATCGCTGTGGTCACACAAGTCCCATGCGAGTGCTGGTAGCTGGAATGATTAGAGTAAGGATCCTCCAGGACAGATGAAATCCAACAGATATTTTGTAAGATTTGAGGGCAGACCAGATTCTTAATTCAATGAAAAATTCCTTTTGCCTCCTTTCTGCTGACTCAGCATATTGTTTGCAGCTGGACCAGAGTGGGAATGCCTGTGTTAGAAGAGTTATATGGCTTTCTGGCAAAACTAACTAGTATGGAACTAATTGCAGCCCACCCAAACCTAGCAGGAGGCAAGGTTTTCCTCTCAATTAAAAGCATTCTGCTAGAAGGCAACACACAAGATCTAATGTGTGTGTTCGGATGAACTCTTAATAACAGCTTTTAGGAATGAAGTCAAACAGGCAATGGCATTTAAAGAAGAATATTAACTCTAGGGTCCAACTCCAAACCAGAAGCTGGGAATATCTTTCCTGACAATTATTTCTCATCTACTGCAGGGATAGATCTGAAAGAGAAATTAGGAAGGCCAGTATTAATTGGACTGATCTTGTTTGTTAAAATATCTATAGTAGGCTGGCACAGCTCTTCTTCACAACCCCTCTTAGCAAATTTTGAAACCTTTGCTTCTTGTGATCCATCTTTTTCTGTTTGGCAAGTGTAAGACCCTGATTCCATCCTGGTTGTAAGGCAGGGCCAGAGGAAAGGCAATTAGTTCCTAAAACACAGGGAACTGTGATTTAGGACAGAAATTTTACTGAGGAAAGCTCAGGAACAGCTTGGCTCAGTTGAGAATTATGTTTGTGCTTTTATTACTCAAATTACCCACAAAACCAACCCATCCTTAGAAGGCTAAAGGATTTGGATTAAATGTAGTGGAGGAAAATTCTTCAAAGCATGCTGTCTTGTCTGCCAGGGGGTAAAAATGAGGTTTCAAGCTGTCTGCTGCACAAAAGAAGTTGTGAGCAGGGAAGATGGTAACGGAAATGAAGCTGTGGAAAAGCAGGGGGAGGTGATCTGGAAAGGGGCCCGCGGTCCTGTGAGGCACGACCAAGGAGGAATATGGGGTGCATGTGGAAGGTGCTGTCCAGACTGAAAACCAACGTATGAGAAGTCCCCCTGCCTGGGAGCTGAGGGAGGGAGGCAGGAACCTTGTGATGGGTTAAAGGTGAGGACCACAGCACTATTGCTGGTCAGGCACGGTTGTGGGGAGGGGGAACCAGGGGAAGACTTTGAATCTACTGGATTTTTTGTGGTCCCACTGGAAGGAGCTAGGCTATTCTGCCATCATAAACAGCCATTCTCCCCCTCCCACGTCACTCATTATCTGGGTCATTGTATGGAGAACCTCTCTTCTCTTATAGAAATGTAAACGGTATTTTTAATTTTTTTGTCACATGTTTGGGTGCTAAGCGAAAAGTCCCTGCTATCTGCTGTGGACTTCTGGCTGCCTGTCTTTGAAGATCAGTATTTGAGTAAGGATTGTTTTCCACCCAGTAATAACAGAGAAAGATGTGATCTTGGTATTGTGGTGCAAGTTGCAAAAATAATTTCTGCTTGCTTGGTAACTCCATCCTTTGAAGTATCCAGATTCTCTCAGGGGTGTATGTGACCTCACCTTCTAGTTACCAAACTTTTCCAAATGTCGGATTACACTCAACACCAGATTAGGAATGTGCTTGACATTTCTTTATAAGGTGCAGGAAAATATCTGGGTAGAGATGAAAGCAGATACAAGTGTAACTGGGATATTGGAATAAATTATATATTGCTACTATTACACTTCTCTTCCTGTGCTTCAGCCTACCTTTGTGCTGGAGCTTTGGCTAACATTCAATTGTCTGCATACTTTCTGAGAACTCATGAGAAATTTGCTCATTACAAGTCTAAATCACCTCAGAAAAGGGACTGGGATGGTTTGCTCTGTAGCAGTCACATTCAGAAACAAATCGACAGACTACTTTTACACCCTTGATTATTTATGTCCACATCTTAAATTACATGTGACATTGCTGCTGCAACAGAGTCGGCAGTTTGATGACTAAGGACTACTGGAAATGTCAGCACAGTGCTTGGTCCTGCTGCTATTGTATCCAGAATTTATGTGTAGAAAACTCTAGACCAGCACCTGAAAATGCTCCAAAACAATTTTGTTATGAAAACATAAATATGATTAATATTTTACAACAGAGTCAATGACTGGTCATATACCTCAGCAAGACGTATCATCTGTCCTTCATGGATAAACATTTTTAAAACACTGAGACAAAACTTCATGATTTGGAATAGGAAAGAACCAGAAGTTTGCTGGGAGGTACACAGGGCTACTCTATAGGAATGTTCAGCTCTGGTCATGACATGAATAATAGAGGCATCATCAAGATAATGATCTCTGAGCATTTAATATTTCTTATTCATTCTTATTCAATAGCATTCCTATGGAGCATTCAGTAATCTATTGGCATGGCTTATGTTAGTACATTGTTGATTTTCTTAGGCAGAATGGGTCTTAGTATTTATTATAATTTTAAATTGTTTAAATGAGCTCAATTCAATGAGCAGAAAAATAAACTAGGTGTATCTGCTGAATGAAATATGCTGGTCTGTTTACTTTTCTTAGTATGTTTTGCACCTATTTGCTGCTGCTTACTTTTTTACTGAACAGTCTCCCATTTCCAGCTGGCGGGGTTAAAATGACTGTGTCATTAATCTCTTGCATCTTGATCTCTCTTCCTTATTTGACCCTTAGTTCTGACATTTATAAAAATGGCCATTGCCTGTACCTTCTCACCAAGTGTTGCTCCAATTTTCTCTCTTAGCAAGCTCCTTCTCTTTGGCCACTGTCTCATTGCTTTCAGCAAACCATCACTTCGATCTTTCCTTCTGCTCTTTACATAGTGCAATGCGTATGTTCTCTCTGCCATTTTCAGGCTCTTTTTTCCTTTCCTTATGGTGTAGTGGGTTGATTGTGAGCAGGTATGCTGGTTTACCTTTGCATGGTGTCTTACTCAGAATGGGTGGGTGAGTTCGTAGCTGTTCGTTCACTCAGCTCCCTTCCCAGCTGTTGAAAAGCTGAGTCTCTCTGCCAAGCCTCAAGACTCTCCTGCCAACATCACTTCAGTCCAGTGGTCTGCCTTGGCTTGATACTGCTTGGTATCTCCCAAGGAAGAACTCATGACCTGTGGACCTCTTTGATCATTCAGACATCTTTTTTCTTCCTTCCAAATCATGTACAGCCCCACTAGTATATTCACAGCCCTTCTTATCCTCCAATAGACTAGTGGGAATATAATGGCAAATGAGCTGGATTCAGTACTGGGGCTATTCTGTCTGTGTCAATACAAGTGTGTGGCCTTGTCCTACCACTTCATCTCCTGCCACTTGCTCAGGGACTCCCAGCAGGGTAGTTTATAAGATGGAAACAAATGATGGAGAGGACCTTAAGTTGAGTAACATTAGAGTTAGCAGACTTGACTGAGCAGTACTTTTAATTTAAATGCAAATCTTCTAATACTTTTGAAACCTGCATGTTTCTTTGGATCACCTTGTACTATGCTTTATCTCATGAGGCTTTAGATATCATCTTTATTTCTGAACTGACAGTTGTTTGAGCAAGAGGTTCCCGAGAGCTTCTTACCAAGTAAAAACAATTTATGAAATGCCGAGGTGGCCACAGTGGTTTTTTTTCCTTGTTTCTAGAAGTGATGGGGGTTGTACACATGCATCTGAGATTCGTGCGGTGCCTGTGGTCTCACCCGGAATGATCCCTGTCACTTGTCAGTTAGTCCTGCACATGTAATAGAGACTGAAGAATCTGCACATGATAGGACTAGGCAAAATGGTTTGCAGCCAGCCTACTCTTAGGAAAGTGGGTGACTCAAGGGCATGTTCTGTGGTCACTGAACCTGCAAGAAACCCATATGGGGAAAGCTGAACCCTGTCACTGGCAGAAACCTGAGAGTGGCTGTGGGCCTGTTATTGTTGACCTTTGTCTGTCGGGGATTATGTTTTTGTTTTGTTTTTGCTATTGGGCAATGTGCCCTCCTAATCTATAGTTAATTTAGAAGAGGCTCTGAAGTTTTTTTGGAAGGCAGAGAGACCACATATTTTCTTATGCAGGCATTTAGGAGTGATTGCTGACTTGTGGATACTTTTCAAACCTGAGGGTATATTATGGGAAGCACCAGTATCTGCCAGTCAGTTAGTGCTGATTAAAAAGATTGGAGACAAAAGACACTTGTGATCCTGAAATTGCACTTTCTGAGTAGTGGACCCACCTGTAATTAAGACCATGGCATTCCTTATACACACCCCTGGCAGCCTGTAATGTTTTGTAAAAATTATTGATAAGTTGTGCTGGTTCAAAAGTAAGAAATAAGCAGCAGGGATAACATTGAGAAGCAATGTGAGACCAGGCTGAGGTCTGGTGTTTGAAGAGCTCAAGAAGGGGAGATCATAAGTGGATTGGAAGGAGCACAAAGCTATTTGTGGCAATAGTGGAGGGAGGGGACCAGGATGGATGTACCCAGTGAGGATAGTCCTGTTCTGAATCTGCATCTAAAGGAGCTGTTCTCCACTGACTATGGAGAGAGCCAGGAGGTATTAGCATCTCTAGGCTAAAATTAGCCTTTCCTGAGTCCTGGAGTAATAGTCTGCTGTAGGAAATGACTGTGAGAGCTCATCTATTCCACCACTTATTCCAAGGCAGTTATCTACATTTATTGTAGACATTGATGAAAGCTGTTCTTAAAACTCTTTGTTAATGGATTGGGAGTGGTGAATTTCCACTGCACTACATTACTACTGTTGCAGAGAAAGAAGACTCTAATGTCTAAACTGAACTGTTTTTGCTGTAAGTTCAGACCATTCTTGGCCAGTTCAAAATGAGCCATGTTCATGCTGACTCATTAATTCCATTCACTTTGCACTATCTTAGCTTTAATGTACTATCATCATTTTGCAAATTAGTCTCTTTTTTTTTTCTAGACTCAAATATCTTGAGGTCCTTCAGTAATTTCTAATTATCCTCATATTTCTAGACATCTTCTCCAGATTCTGCACAGGAGGCTTATACGTTTTGTGAAGTGGCGTGCCACAGTCTTACATAAGAGACATGGACTGGAAAAATTATTGCTTTTTGACAGTGCCCTCATCGTTCCTTCTTTAAAGAACTGCCAGTTTTCCTGGACTCTTTTTTTTCCTTCTGATCTGTTCTTGATGGCTGTTTTCCTGAAGTCCATTGTCCTTTTTGCTCTTTACTTCTTTCTCTTCTAAGGAATCCTCAATCACAATTACACTCCCACCTTCCTTACCCTGTCCCTCCCTACTCCTTGGTGTGGAGTCCAGACAAGTCCTCTTCTTTTTGCCCCAGGATGGACACATTCCAGGAACTTGTTGGGGAGGAGTCAGCTTACGTATCGTAGACATCTAAACATTAAGTACCCAGGGCAGATGTCCAGGCTGTTTCTTAAATCAGTGGATACACAGGGGCACATCCAGGAGAGATATTCATTCTGTGATATCAGTCTAGAATTAATAACTCTTGGCAAGTATTTATCTCTTCATTGACTATAAAAGTGTTCAAGTATTTGGACAACTTGCATGAGATAGGACTTGCAATATTCCTGTTTCAACTAAAAGTTGGGAAATTAAAATCTTAACAGATTTTATCAAACGCCAAATTATACAGTTTAGGTCATTTTGATTACAGTCATCACAAACTTTGCCATGTAGATTTCCCAATGTGATATTATGCTGTTCTCTAATCCAACACAGCCCCAATAGTCCTGTAGCCCTTTTAACATTGTCCAAAGATCTTAAAGCAGTAGGTGTATGTCTCTTTGGACCTCAAAGAAAGTGTGTATGTGTTTAATATGTAAGACTTTTCCTGTCCTTCCTGCTTGAACAAACTGTAACCTCCTATAAATATGTCAGTTGTATATATTGTCCAGCAAATTTGGCCGTGCTAATGGAGTCATAATTCTGATCTTAGGATAAGACTTCTGGCTCAGTGCTCTCTTTCCCCTCCCTTCATTAATGGAAAAGATATGGTTCATTGACCACCATCCTCCTTTGGCCTTCTGTAACCTTTGTGTAAATTTATAGAATCATAGAATGGTTTGGGTTGGAAAGGGCCTCAGAGATCATCAAATTCCAACCCCCTGCCATGGGCAGGGACACCTCCCACTAGCCCAGGTTGCCCAAAGCCTCATCCAGCCTGGCCTTGAACCCCTCCAGGGATGGGGCATCCACAGCTTCTCTGGGCACCTTGGGCCAGTATCTCACCACCCTCACAGTGAAAAATTTCTTCCTAATGTCTAGTCTAAATCTACCCTCTTTCAGCTTATACCTGTTACGCCTTGTCCTCTCACTACACTCCCTGATAAAGAGTGCTTCCCCATCTCTCCTGTATGATTTCAAGCCCCTCCTGCAGGCTGCCCTCATTTAACCCTTACTTGGGAATTTTGAGTTCTAGTCTCCACCAGTTCAGGTTTAAAACTCTGCTCATTATGTTAGCAAGCCAGTATGCAAAGATTTTCCTCTTTGTTACTAGGAAGCTTAGAATGCATGGGGATGGTGGGCCATGGGGGAGAAAGCATGTGGAAAAGGTCAAAACACAAGCCTAAACCTGTTTGACTTTGAAATTTCTTAACAGAAATTTGAAGGACATAATTAAAAACAGAGTTCCTGTCCAAAATTTTGGAGTCCTAGCAAAGCTCTTCACGGAGGTAAAATAAAATGGTAGCTTTCAAAAATGTTAGTCAGCTCACATGAAAAAAAAAATGCTTTATTTTAGCGAAACTGGTTTGGTCTGGGTTTTTTTTTGTAATTTGTTCCCAGTCTGTTTCACAGCGTGGTGATGCTTAGAGAACTTGACAGTGCAGTAGTCAGGAACTTGAAAGTGTATATGAAATGTTAAAGAAGAGAGTAGAAGTTTCTCACTGGAAATTTTGTACTGCAGAGTTGTTTGAAGCAGAGTTTTTCTTCATTCTAAAATTAGTTTGAGTCTGAGAGATCTTATAAGAACAAACCCGCATGCTTGGCAGTGATCTACGTGATTTCCATCCTGCTTGGCAGTGATCTACGTGATTTCCATCCTGCTCCAGTGTGAAATGTCGTGTTCTAGGCAGGCAGTGAAATTCCCTAATGCTCTCATTTTTTCCACTGGCCTCAGAAAAATGGCAAACCTGGTTGTGATTTTACTTCATTAAGTAAAATAGCTGTTAAACAGTGTTTCAATGTATTTCAGTTAATATCCAGTTAGAGAACTGGCCCCACCTAGTACATCACATCAGATTTAAACAGCTTAACAGGTTTAAAGTTCTGCATCAATTTCAGGCGAACGTTCAAATACCAGATTTGCAAGTAAGATATGGGACTATGTTGGCCTCTTATGAAGAGGCAAAGCTGTTCCCAGTCTCAGCCTACATGTCACATCAAGCTCTTTGTAACTGTTTATCTTGCTTTCTGAGTGCTTTTAGAGATGATCCATCATACCACCCAAAGCAGGTCTAAACTCATCTGAGTCCTGCTTGAAAGTCCAGGTGAATTCACTGCTGGTCTCATTTGACAGGAGAGGAGTCTGCTGTATCCTTTCTTCCCCTGTACCAGTGGTGGACATGGGGTTCTAGACACTCTGTATGCTTGAAAAATTGCTGGACCTGCTGAAAAATGCTGCCAGTGGTTTAGTAGACTACCAGGAAGGAGATGTGTTCATGTTGTGGCAATGAAGGAGAGGTTACTGATGGCAGTTATGCAAGTGATGGCACTCTTTGTTTAACAAATGAATTCATAAGAACTTGAATTCATGTGCACAAAGTAATACCACTTCAGAAAGTAATGTAAAAGTTCATGCACTGATTTTCTTGCTTTATGTTTTAACGTTGCTTCTCTGTAATTTCTGGATATCGGTTTTGTAGGTATTCAAGCGTAAAGCCTAGTTGCAGATCTGGGAAAGAATACTTTATTATAGAATGTCGCCTACAGAACTTTGTCCCTAATTTTTTGGAAACAATAAATATTTATAATAGATATTTATATATTTATCTATGTATATATTTATAAATACAGATAGTCTGTCGGTCTATTCTCTAATCATAGACTAGCAATGGGTGATAATTTTTGTGACTTAAGGAAGGTTGCACTTCTGAAGAACAAGCTTTTATTTATAGATAGGACTCAAAATGAAGCTCTTTAAGCTAGTTTACTGTAAGAGCAGGAAGACTAGATCCTCAGCAAATTTGAAAGGTGAAAATTAACATGGCTTCACTGAAGTCAGAGAAGCTGCAGCCATTTATACCAGTTGAGGACGACATATTTCCAGGGTCTGTATTAATGAGAGGCCTGGAAGCGGGTGGAGGCATTAAATTACTTCAGTATTATTACTTCAGCAAGGCCTTCTGCACATGTTCCTACCATGGGACCACCATGGAGCATTTGAAGAGCAGTTTTGTCACATCAAACTAATGAGTTTCTGTTGCTGCTCTCAGCACTCAGTCCCATCAAGGGCCCTGAAGTGGCTGCTCCAGCACACAGGAATGCATTCGGGCAGGAGCCGTGATCAAAGCTTCCTGGCTCTACAGAAAATGGGAGTCTGGACAGAGGACCGAGGCACTTCTGCAGAGCAGCACACCCGGGGTGTGTGCTCGTGGGGGAAGGCGGAGGTGAGCAGAGTACAGCTGGTGGGCGTGGATTTCAGTTCTTCTCCAAGTTACATGTCTCCGCTTATGTTTCCTTCAATGTGAAATTATGTTTACATGTATTTAATTTACTTTAATTATTTCCTCTGATTATTAGACTTCATAGAAAAAAGTCTAAACTGTATATCAAAGAAAAAGCCAAGCCAACTGAACTAAATTGCTTGATGTAGGTTTTCCAAGAGTCAGCAACTGATGTTAGCTGTAGCCTTGACCTTATTTAGCTTTTCAGATTCTGCTGGGGCTAGAGGTGGATCCCAAGTAGTTTCCTGCTTACAAGTTGCAGCAAATGTCTCAGCTGGAGTGAGCTCCTCTCTTCCAGAAATGGAGCTTTGAACATGGACTGGCAATTGAGCAGCCAGTTTCATGACACAAGAGCACTACTGGAAAAGTGGTCCCATTCCTACTCCTGTAGGCTCCGACCACTTATCTTGGGATGGCTGTGGGACTGAGGCCCTGCTGGGAGCTGATTCAGCTCACCGAAGTGGCAGAAAATGAGCCCAGCAAAGAAGTGGATGATTTTCCACTGTGTAGTGGGTTAAATTGCCACAGCAAAGGTCCTGTGAGCATCGCAGGTAGCACAAGAGAAGGGATGGCATTGTGTGTCTGAGAGTAAGAAAGGAGGGAAGGGGAGTGAGACACCCTTTCTAACTCCTTTTGGGAGTGCACTGCTGACCATCTAACTGTAAATTAGTTGCCTGGGGAGTTTTCAGGCAGAGGAGGAAAGTGCTTGATGAATTCAGGCCCATAAAATGTTAGGCAGTTCTGGAAAGCAGGCAGAGTGGATCACTGTTGGTGTACGTGGGTTTTAGATGCTGAAGTTTCATCTTCGGCAGGATTTGAGGAAGCCGGATCCCACCCTGAAAGATCTGCTTATAAAACAAACAAACAAAAGAGTTGCTCTGTGTTTTTCACTGGAATGCCACTAACTGTGTTAATGACAATGGGGACCACCAATAGTGTGAACTCCCTGTTCTAATGCAATACTTCCAGGCTTCTTTAAACTGCATTTTATAAGAGGCATCAAAGGCAAAAAAATTCTGCATTAGCTCTATGGGAGCTGTGTGCATACATAGGAGGGCAAATTTGGCCCCCAGTGTTCTCCCTGCAGTGAATTTGGGTCTCTGATAACATCAGTGCAAGAAGAATAGAGCAGTAGCTTAGGAGGCATGTGGCATTTCCTGGCTGGGTGCAATGGATTCCCCAGCTGAAACCAATAAAAATCAGTTCAGGAAGAATTTTTCAGAAAATCAGTGGTGAAATTGACAGTCTCAAAATGCTCACACAATTCTTGCAGCTGTGGAGTCCTTAAAGTCAATGAGTTCCAGGAAAAATGACAATAGTTCTGGAAACTTTCCCATGACTGCCTCTGGGCAAGCATTCAGAATAGCTCGTTTACTCAACGATGCTAATTCATTAATCATTAGAGATACTTTTGTTCAGTTCCCTTTGAAGTTGGCCACAACTTTTCTTTTCTCCTAAGATGAAATGTGGTCAATTATATCCATACATAGATTTAACACGGGGCAGGTTCTTCTCTTTGACATATTATTTACTAGCTTTGTCGACCTAGACTTCTTGCTCTCTGATGTTTCTCGGTTGTATATACTGACCAGAAAATGTTGCAAGTCATCCAGTTTCACTGTATTAGATCGGCTTTCCTTTCAGCTCAGTCCTTAATGTCCTCAGTCGCTGTGGTAAACTTTGATGTGATTGGTCCTTAATTTTCTTATTATTGGACACATCATTTTTTGTGCTCCCAGCCAACCATAGCATTATCCTTTCAAAGACATGACTAGTCCAGTCATACCCCTTCTCCAGGAACTGATAATTTGGACAACCTCCCTTGCCTTTCCTGCCTTTCCTTCCATTTCTGAGCCAATGGGTGACCAAACTTGAAGCCAGATGGTGTCACAGCACTCCCCTGAGAAGACTTATTCTTACCTAGCCCTGCTTTTCTAGCAGCTTGGGTTCTCCAGCACTGTGGCTGGACTGGAAAGAGCTCACCGAATCTCTCTTAGTCCTCTTTAGTCTATCTTAGTCCTCTTTAGTGTATCTGGCCTTTCTCCTTTGCTGTGGGCGAGGTTTCACGAGGCAGCTGAGTCAACCCACGAACTTGCTGCTGGTGAAAGGGGCAGGCGTGTTCCTGGGCACATGCTTCATTTGTCACCCTTCTGTCATCTCTGGGATGTGTCTGATCCATTAGCTCACTAAAGTGGTGAAAACTATTCACTTTTTCTTGATTTGTTTTGTTTTGTTGGGTTAGATTTCTGCCAGTTTAGTGAGCTAAATTCACTTTCTAAGGGGTCAAATGAATGCCAGAGCTGGTGAAAGGAAAGGGTAGGTCTCCATAACTGACAGAAAGAGAGGGAGCAGAAATGATGGTGGTTAAACTGAGCTGTTTTCAAAGAGGATGGCGGCTGCTGCTGCATTTTGAGTGTTTCTGAGAGCACTTGCTGCATTGAATGTCTCAGGAGATATTGACAGAGTGTTTGGTTTGTGGATCTGAACAGGGTTCAGGCTTAAGGAACACGTTGAGCTGCTCAGCATCCTGGGGTGTTTCCCAGTGGTTGTCCAGAAATGAAGTTTGAAGGGCAAAGGGAACTGTGGATTTTAGGCATGCGGCTTCAGGGGAGAAGTAAGCATATTTGGGGCTGGCAAGGGGCACGACATATTGCAATTTTGTATGTTAGTGTCTAAATTCTACCCAAGGTCTCTTTTGGCTGTGGACATTTTTTCCTTTTGTCTAGCCAAGAAAGCTGTGGTGGTGAGGACAGCTGTTAGAGTAGGATACCACACTGTCTCTCAGAGGCTGTGTTTGGGCTTGCAATTTTAGCACGTGGAGCTGAAAACTACCAACAAGAGATGCTCAATGAATTCTGCAGTAAGCAAGATGCTGTGAAATATGGCAGAGCAGAGGAAAAAGCTTCCACCTCACTGTCATGTTAGAGACCTCAGTGTGGGTTCTGCTACACACTGTTTTGGGGGGGACAGGATTGCCACTGAAAAATAACACTGTGAGCTCTAAGGAAATCTGCTGCTGGCTGGGATCCCAAGTCCTGAAGGTGTCTACATCTCATTTTTGGGTAGCTCTAGATTTCTGCATCTCAACTAATCACTAAAGGTCAAGAGAAGTAGACAACTAAGGTTACACAAATCATACCCTATTTTAGATTATTATCCTACAGGACAGGTTTTGCCCAAGAAATACTAATTTTTCTCCATTGTGTTGAAAGCCTACCTTGGACAACAAGTTTCCATATAGATGTCAGCATCTGAGCAGATGAATCTGGGTCTGGGTAACCACACTGAACCATCCTCATCAGCAGGGGAAGTTTTGTCTTCAGTTTCTGTGTGATTAATTCTGGAGCAGGAGAAAAAGGGAAGTTCATAAACACTCTTTTCTTATATATAGGAGTGCTGTATGTGTTCCTGATGACTGTGTTCAGCTGATTTCTGGGTAACTTTGTGGCTATAGGAAGGCTTTATCTGTCTACACTTAGTGAGTGGAAGGGGTGAAATTCTGGACAGAGCTACAGGCAACTGAAGCCATGCCATAATTCCAGGTTTGAATGGGACACCTACCTGAGGAGGAAACACAGAGTTTCTGCAAGGTAGTTACAGACACAGGAATTAGCTATACAAACAGAGAAGTCCAGTAGGTCTTTAAATCTGTTTTCTTTCTTAATTGTGTTTTGCCAATTAAAATGAGCTCCTGACTTGCACCTCTGAAAGGTTCAACATTTCTTGAAAGGTTCATCCGTTATACTTTTCTGTTTGCAGCATTTTTACTTTATGGAAAGAAACAAGATTAATTCCTAATACAAACCAAGGTGAATTGCTTATACATTAAGTGAACCTGAATTCCTTTGTCTTTCTGGAATCCTGAGCTGTTCTTTTCCAGCACATGGAAGTTGTTTTTTCACTTCTCTTTTTTCATAGTGTCTTAATATAGCGAGAACTGCTGAACAAACTGAATTAGTAGCCACTTTGTCTTTTGGACATATGACTGTTAATTATTATAATACACAGATCTGTCAGAATGACGTATGGATAAAAATAATCATGCCAAATATGTTTCCCCTCCTTCATATAATACAGACACCTAAGAACATCTCACTTGTCCTAGTGTTAAATGACCCCTGTGAAGATGTTGGCTAAATATAGTGTAGGCAAATGCAGATCTGCTAAATATATTTCATGCTATTCGAGATGGCACATCAGATGGTGTAAGCTTGTCTTGGAAGGATAAGCAGCCTCATTGGACATTTTGACACAAAAAGTGACTTACACATTTGGCAGAGGGTAGAGAGGGAGAGGAAGTAAACAAGAAGTAGAGAGTGAAAGAGAAAGCAGGCCTCCCATTTGTGTAATTTGATGTCATGGGATACTTGAGCCTCTCGGGGACCATATGCATGCACCTGATGCAATCAGCCACTCCTACCAGTGACTTCAAGTCTGAGAGTTACACCCATCTACATCAGGGGATGGAAATGTTCCTCAGAGAATACTTAGTTCTTTGGGGCTTTGACCTTTAAGCTGCTCTACTCTGTCATTTGTTTTCTGACCAATCCCATTTCTGTGATTTAATTCTAACTGCTGCAAAACTTGGCTTATAGGCTACAGAACCATGGAGACGAAGCAAAGGTAACTTTGTGAAACTAATTATTCAAGGAAGCAACTATTTTAGTTACAAAATAGAGCTGGTTTTGCTCCAAATCTTAATTCTGAGCCTTCTCCGTTACTGTTTTTTATTAGACTAACTGATAAAATAACACAGACTAGCTTTCAGGCATACAAGTCCTCTTTCAGATATGAAGCAGAAACGGCAAATGTCAAATTAAGGGTGTAGTTCATTGCTGTGTCCATGCCCCATTCCACAAACGCTCATTCTTCATGCCAGTCTCTGTTGACTCATGTGTTATGCTGACAGAACCATTTGCAATAGCTCCTACTGAATTAAATCAGGAAACTGATGCAGGTGAGGAATGGCTGTGTTTTGATTCTTACTTTCCAGCCAGGTGAACTCTTTGGTACATTGCTGCCTGAATGCTTGTGTTGGCACAAGGGACAAAAGAACTTAGAGCAATGTAGGTTGACACTGAGCAATGTCAATGTCTGGGCAGGCCATCTCTAGCAGTAGGCTGTGCTCAGCACGAAGTTAGTAATTATCAATATGCTGTAGAGCTTGCACTTAGGAGTACTGATCTCAGTTTATGTTGCAAAGAAACATATCCTTTTAATCTGTTATCTGGCTCCCCTCTCTCTTTTCAGGTCAGCCTACTTGTCCTGGCAATTTCATATCTGTGTTATGACCCATCCCATGGATCCCTGCTGTCCTTTTCCCTGCCTTTCCAGGCTGTCATGCATGTTTCTCTGTGGTATCACCATACTGAGAACGAGGAAATGCAGGTATCTCACCATTCTTTCCTTTTGCTTGCTGTAGGACATTTTTTGTTGCCTTTGCACATTATCCTCTTTTACACACATACCTCTTAAAACTTTTCCATTCACTGCAGAAATTTCTCCTTGAGTTATCCTTCTGCAGATTTCTTTTGTGATATCCGCCCATGTCTGCCATCACTCCCAAGAGCATCTGAAGTTATTCAGAACCTTTGAAAACTCTGGGGTGTTTTTAAGTAGATACCTGAAAATGAATTTTGTGAAGTGAAGGTGAGAAAATACTACTGAAACTCAGTTCATGGCTAGCTCACCACAGCTGGTTCAGTGAGGCACAGTGATCCACCTTGGTCTCCTGTCACAAACTCAGAGGGCTATTGCCTAAAGGATGAGAGCTGTGCTGTAATTCTTAGTTTAATTGTGTCCCTATTTCTGAAACTGGGAACAGTACATTCCCGGGAATTATGTTTCTGAGAAACAACGGCAGCACAAAATGGCATGCTGCACTGCTGGGAGTGACCCTTTGAAATAAAATGAATGTTCTCTGACATTCTTTCTCTCTTCATTGTAGCATAACTGGCATCAATACAAAGGTTTACATCTGTATTAAAGATGTTGGTGATTGCTGAATGCATGATACATGGATGGCCATTATCATCTGCAGAGAGTTAGTGTACTATGCATATAATCAATCAGATTCTGTTCATGTCAGGAGTTGGCCAGCTCATTACAGCCTGTATCACATTAACCCTTGCAGTGGAGTGATAAAAGGCAGAAATATTCTGGAGCAGGCCAAGTAGTGATCCAATCTACCTACTTTGTGCCTGACAACCTGGTAGGCGCATAGATTTGTTAGATACCAACCCAGACAGCCTGAAAACTTACATTGAGCCACTCATGTCTAGTCTTCAGTCTATTTCTCACTCATTCAGGAAAGGAGTTCATTAAATGCTTAGCACTGTCCTGATATTCAAATTTTAGGTGCTGGATCTGGTCCAAAAAGCAACTGTCATCATCTGATATGCTGTCATCTGCCTTTTGCGTGATGGGCTAGTGGTAAAAACACTCACCTGGGAAGTGGGAGGTAGAGAGCAGGAGGCAAGAGGTAGCCTGACTCTAGTCTTGCACTGTGGTCTGTGCCTGGAGCAAGGGCAAAATTGTGATTTCAGACCATGCTCCCAGGTCTCTGTTGTTTTATCCAATGGCAAATCATTGAATAAAAGTAGAAACAGAATTGACAACATGGCTTGGAAGGCCATGTGCACACACTCTAGTGATCAGCAAAGTGAGCCAACAAAATAATAGAGGAAATAACGCATTTTCTGGAAAAGTTAAATAACACTGATAAAGCTACTTCAGCTGTGAGATATATAGATTTGCAGATTTTCATTGACTCTAAAATCAGATAATCTGTCTGGCCTCATAATCTATGAAAGGCCTTGATCCCTGGCTTTGCTCCTTCACAGCCATGATGCTGGCTTGACTGGCCACATCAAGCATAGGAGGAGACGGCTTCAGCAGCAGCTGGAGAAAGTTTATGTATCTGTAAATCAGTACTTTTGCCATGACCTTTCCAAGGAATAAGAAGAGACAAAGAACCTCATGTTTCAACTATCATGGCAGTGTTAGGTTAGTGTGACTGTGGCTTTCTGTGCTTAAGTCATTGCTAATTTCCATTGTAACTCTTGGGCTCTACAGCATGCTGAATTTGCGTTGGGGGATAGTCCAGCACACAGCCGAGGAATCCAGACATGTCCTCAGACATGTGCTCCCACCTCTTGAATTGACTATGCTGAGATCTGAATCCCTATAAACAGTCAGGGAACCTCTTAAAATAGCCTTAATTTTTGCAGTGAGATGATGACATCTTTTAAACTGTAGTCAGTCTTTGAAGCTGACAGTAGCAAAGCTGAAGTTTCTGGAACTGCAGCTCCAGACCCTGGCACAGATGCCTGCTCTTCAGCCTGCATTTGTTTTATAATTGTTAGCATAATTTTTGAATTATTGGAATTTCAAGAATAAGAAATTCTTCTAATCTAAACAAGTAAAATAGCACCATAAATAACATTTAATCTTCATTGTGACTAAATTAAGTGAAACAAGAAGTTATTAAACACATTTCAATTCATTGCCATTGCTTTTCTTAAATTTTATGTGAAGCAGGAAGCTGCAGTTGAAAGCAGGGAAAGACAAAGGTTTAGGACTGAGCCAAGGATGTGGCACAGCTGTGAAAAAAGTAAATATAAATTTCAGGCAAAGTATTGATAGCAGAAGCATTGAATAAAAGTGGAATTTTTCTGTGTAGTACCAATATGGCCTTAGCTGAATTCTTACACAATTTTATCTGCTGGTGTTAAAAAAACAAAAAAGATTCCAGCTGGAACAGGTGCAGAGAACAGTGGAAGAGGAAAGCTGTTCTAGGAGCGCAGACTCAAAAAATATGATATTTAGCCTGACTGATGAAGGTTGAGGAGGGATGTGAATAGTTTATAAGTATATTTTGTGGGTTAGGTTTGCAGAGAATAAACACTGTTGGGAACTACTTGGTCTTAGACTAACTCTGGAAAGAAGGCACATGGCTGCAAATGGATATGGATACATTTAGGCTGAAAGTTAGAAGACTGTAACTATCGGAGCAACAAGATCATGGTTATTTTGTCCTTTTCCTTTCAGGACTAATGCCCAGCCCTAACCAGTGCCAAGTCTTCACCAATTGGGAAGAGGCCAAAGAAATGGGGAATACAAGGAGAAGAATTAAATCAGGAGGAGAACTGATGAAAACTAAAAGGATGTGATGTGAGGATTGAAAAGAGATTGCTAAGGATTGGGGTGGGGGACACTTATAGATGGGGAACTGGTAGATGCTGCCTGGTGTGCTGGGCACTACTCAGGGATAGGGGTGGAGGAGGGAGTGCACGTGTCACCCCCAGCCAAGTTGCTGGGACTGTTGCTGTCGCATTGCCTCCTCCTGCAGACCTGGGGGGCCAGTTTGGCCAGGGCCGGGAGGACATTGCTGAGGAGAGGTCCTACAGTTTGGTGGAAGCTACCTTCTGGTAGGACTCCTAGAGTTTAAAAAGTTACATTTTAGTTGGGACTTCTCTGTACAGGAAAGAATTGTATGTTGTAGTTCCATGTACAGCAAGGTGATAGCGCTCCATAGGAATAGTCGCTATGGTTTTCTACTCCCAGTCTCTCAAGAAAAAGCCCCAAGAAAAACAGCTCTTCCTCCAGTAAGCAATGTTACTGCTACAGTCTGAAGGCTTTTTTGCCTCAGAGAGAACTGATTAATTACGCATGAGGTTCATTAGAAACCTCCTGACTAGCATTACTCTTCAATTATATCTTTGAGAAACCATTTTTGGCTGTTCTGTTTTTCTTTTCTTGTCTTGAGAGGTATGGCTTCAGGTTTCATAACAGGCTCTGATCGCAGTAATAAAGCTGGACAGGGCTGGTTGTAATGACGGCTGCCTGTGTGATATTGACATACAGCAGAGTTTGATTGTAAGGTTCTTTTAACCTGAAAGTGGAAAAATCCTTCTTGGATTAATATCTTTACATGTCAGTATTTCATTCCCTGCGTAGGAATGAGTGAGAGACCAGACAGCCTTGACAATGTTATGTGCCAGAATCTGTCTTGTGAAGACATCTTTCAAGGACTTGGTGGTGTTAGGTTTTCAGTGTCTCTAAGAATCAGATAAGAATAGAGAGAAATTCAGGACATTGCAGCAAAAGCCAAGTGCAAAACTGCTGAAGCTATTTCAATAGTGGGAAAGAAATTATTTCCCAGTTTCTTTGGGAAACCTCATTAGACATCACACTAGGTTCAGACTGCAAGTGTAATTCCATCAACGTTGCTCAAAGATGTTTTATAATTACCCTTTTACCTTTCCTTTCTAGCTCTGCAGCTAGTTCCAGTCTCCATAAATTCATTGGAAGAATGGATGCCACTAGAGCTGTACCAGCTCCTATGTTCTGAGAATCTCCAGTTTCCTCGCCAAAATCTCTTCAGATTCCATTTGATGTGAAATAGGTTATTTCTGTGATATGACAAGATGACGTATATTTAACATGTAAATAAATATATACTTTTTGTTGTTGGATGACCTTCTGGAATCAGTCTGAGAGACTCTGGTTTATCTCTATTTTACCTGGACTCATTTTTCAAACTCTAATTGTTAAACTACCTGGAGTATATCCTTAGGAAGACAAAAGTTCACATATAATAACTGTAACTGAAAGTGATAATTTTTATTAAACATTTTGCTGTTAACCATTTGACAAGGAAAGCAAAAAAAAATCCACTCAAAACTCCCTATATCCAACTCCTGTTTAAACACTTGTATTTTAACTGCTTTAGGAAAACACTTATCAATGCTATGAAAATAAAATAATTCCCAGAATATAGAGTGCAGCAGCTTGATTGGAAACGGTTTAGACAAAACCAGCTTCACTAATGAGAGAGCATAGAAGCTAGTGCTCTGTCTTGGAAGAAGGCAATTCTCAGAAAGGAGGATCATAGGAGAGGAAGAGGACGGGCAAAGCGTCCCCTCTCTGTGTCACTGTGCCTCAAAGCAGGGGACTGTACCTGTCTCAGTACTTCCAGATCTCAGCCCCCACAACATTAAGGGCCTCTAGTTGTGGGGACTATGCAGTCTCCCTGGGCAAGTCTTTTCTAACTCTTCACTGTCTGTCTTTACTGTTGGAAAGGTTTTCATTTCTGAATTTTCCTGTTGTTTCAAAGCTATCACTTCCTGTCCTAACACTCCCGAAGACAGTGAATGATTTGCTTTTCCTTTGCAACGGCAGCTGAAGATAAAATCCTGTCTTTTGCTCTGGATCTTTTATACCCAGTAACTGAGCTGTTAAGGGGCACAGGTAGCATCAGCCATCACTTGGAGTAGATACTGAGGAAGGCAGCACCAGAAAGACTTTCTTCAAAAAGTGTGAGCAGAGTGACAGACAGTATGTCAACAACTGGGGCAGGGTGTAGGAACTGACACTGTGCACTAGGGAGCAACCCAGGAAAGCATCTATAATGGTGTCTACTGGGAGAGCAAGTTTCATGGGGCCATCTTAAGTCTGCAGCCTCTCATGGGTGTGTCTTTGTCATTAATCTAAATAGTAATAATCTGCATCTACCAGAGGTCACACTAGTTATGGAACAGTGCTTCTCCTGAGTTTGAAGTTTAGTGTTTTCTCTACCCTGTTTTGCACATTGTCACTGTGTTTTTTATAGTCAAACTGTTGAGACACATGTCAAAGCATATTCTTTATAATGCTGCAATGCCCTTTCTTCCAAGCAAGAATGACCTACTAACGCACCTAAAAGAAGCAGAGACCTAGAAGTATTTTGATAGATTTGCTGGCTTTGTTTCATTTTTGCATTCTTTGTCTGGCACCATTAAAAATACTGTCCTGCTTCTGGCTGGGATTTATCTCACCTGAATTTAAGTGTTCAACTTGGAAACTCAGACAGGAGTTTGGTCTAGACTACCTCTATCACTGAGACTGGCACTCCCATGCTTCGTCTTGCTCACTTTAAACAGCTAGTCTAGGGTGGGATGTCCCACCTTTGGAGGCACTTCCCTCCTTCCCTTCATGACAGCTAGAAACGAATATGAGCTTTGAATAAGCATTTAACCTTTGAATGATCACCCTGAGAGGGCATGTAATGAACCTACACTGTTTAGGTAAATGCAATTTTAACTCTGAGGTATTCAAACCTATCACCATACTGTATTTAGTGTTCATTATGGCTGGGCCTATTTTAAGTAAAAAGCTTTAATAACGATACTGCCTATAATTAGTATTTTACTTGCTGGTGCTACAGGTTTCATAACCTGCTCATGACAAGTTAGTGTTTTTGCCTCTTGCTCCACAGTCGGTATTATTTGGCCATTTAAAAGTATTTGTATTAGTTATGGTATCTCTTGGACGGCACACGCTTGAGATAAATAAAAAATGGGCAGTTTACACAGATTAAAAACATGTGATTTGAAACAAACATGCATTTAAGAAAAGGAAACATTTGGAACTTGTTAGCTTTGTGAGCACTTCTTGTAAATAGATGTAATTCTAATGATCTTAAGGATCTATGCAAGGAAGAGAAGGTCTTTATCTTCCTTGACCTCTGAAGCAGAATGATTGGCAAGTATTGGGACTTAATTTGTTGGAAAACAAGTGATCTCATGGTTTAAATGGCTTTGTCAGTGAGTTCAGTAAGAATTATGAACACACAAATCACAGGGAATGAAAGAAATTTGGTTCCACATTGTTTTATTATTGTGAATGTTTTCAGTGATGCATTTACTCTAGTATTCTCTATGCTGATGTACAGTAACATCTGTTAGTCAGAGAAGTCCAATTTTTAATAATTGTCTTGACAAGGCACAAAAAGATCAAGTAGCTTGCTCAAGGTCACACAGAGAGTGAGATTTAGTTTATGTTTGCAAAGTATTGCCTGGATCCCAGCCTTTTATTTAGCCAGTAGAGCTCATATGCTCCTTAATATTTAGAACTTATAGAACATGATTAAAGTGCTTATGGCTACAGTTTCAAAACTCACTGTTAAATTTTGGGTGGGAGCCTAAAGCACTTCTACTCAGAGTGGCAATTAAAGATATTAGATAGAAAAGTAAACAAAGCAATTTTGTAATATATTGCTCTAATCATTTGGAAAAGCCAGGCTTGCAGAGGATAGTGCAGCTGCTAACAGCATAATAACTAATGTGCAGTATTCTAATCCAGCTGTTAAAAAACATTTTTTACTTTCAGACAACTGGGAACAGAAAAAGATCTATTCTTGTGTTTGATATTTAACACACCAAGCTGCTAATTTTTAAAACACATTATACTACTCATCTCTTTAAAATTTGTTGTTTACTTAAAGAAGGATCTTCACTTCAAGGCCTTTTTTTTAGTTATAAAAAGTTCTCTAAAAGGAATGTTTTGTGAATAAAAAATATTTCTTTTTAAAGATTGAATGTGACTATTGGAATAATAAGAATTTATTTTAAGAAAAATTCAGGCATATGGTGCTGCAGAATCTGAAATTTGTTGGATAGTCATTCCAATTAAAAGCCATTTGGCAAAATCACTGCAGTGGATTGCTCGTGGGTCCAGCAGGTTGATAGAAATGCCTCATACCTATGTTCAAGTCATAAAACCATTAGAATAGCTTTAGCAGTTCAGAGCAAGGGCCCCTTTTACCATTATCCTGGCTCCAACAGCAGCTGTAACCAGATGCTAGGAATGAGCAGGAACAGTCCAAGCATGTGTTGGTACTGCTGCGACACCCCTCGTACTCTCCCAGTTCCAACTATCCTGTCAGGAGATTTCCTGTATCTGTTGTAGTTTGTATATTTTGTAATCTTCAGTGGATCTGTCCAGTAAAGTCTGTGTCGTACCTTTGTGATGATGTACGCATGCCTTACATGCAACGCCTCTTGTCAGGGAGCTGCCACCTCCTTCTGCTTGTTTCACATGTGGCTCTTGCTCTGTTTGATGGCTTCTGGCTCTTTATAGTGGAAGAGGCCATGCATAGTTGAACCTTTCTTCATGTTACCCAGAATTATAGACTCACCGAAATTCTTCAGAGTAAATGGGCCTAACCTACCTTGCAAATCTCTGCAGTGATTCCCAGTTTCTGTCAGAATGTATTTCAAAATATTATTTACAGATTTATCCAAGAGACCTTTTCATGGTTTCTGGTTTGCACTGTTTTCAGTGTTTAACAGCCCAACTTGAGTTTGCTGCCTATGCAGAAATCTTTAGGACATCATAGAAAGAAGATTAACTTTGAATTGTGTTTAACTGTTTTCCACTGTTCTTGTTTCCTTTTTTAAATGTCCATATTTTAATCTTATTTTTAATTTCCTTAATTAAAAACTATGGCTATAAAATCTTGGGTTCTCAAATAATACAGTGATGGGACTCAAAAAGTGTAGATATTTTTAGTAGACTAAGCTTATCCTGCATAAATGACTTACTTTTTCTCAGAATCAGAATATTAAAAATAATATTTGATGCACTGCTTTAATTTTAAGGGTGGCGCTGGCAGCCTTCGTCAATGTTCTCCAAAACATTCAGCTTCATCACATCTCAGGCTGTTCTGAGGTATCTGGTACAAGTGCCAAATGAGTTGGCAGAAACAAACCCTAGCTGTCCTGAGGCGTTCGTTGCTGCACTCGTGTCTGATCACACAGTTTCCTCAAGTGTTTCTGTGTAAGTACACGCAGAGGGTAGTGTTACAGGATGGGGTGTGCAAGAGAGGATGAGTGATGGGGGCTGCAGAGATGCATGTGTAAGTGTGACTGGGGCATCGCAGAATATGTTTTTAAAAAACAAGGTTGCCCACCTCACTTCATTCACTTGGTCACTTAGATGCTGAAAAAATAGATGTGAAAGGGCTGCAAACATTGTGTAAGTCTCTGACATCAGGAGGAAAGTGTGGTCTTAAGTAAGCGCTGCTGGGGAAAGCGCTTGGTGCAAGCAGAGAGATGAAGAATGACTCTTGTCCAGAACTCTCCTGAGGTACTCAGCTGGCCAAAAGGAAAATTTGTTGTACTTTTGGTAACAAATAGTACTGCCAATCTCGGGCATTCCAAAATCATGAATCAGGCCCCAGAAATCCCAAGATTAAGAAGGAGAATTTTTAGAAATAGTACATATTTGGAGATATTTGTATTCTGATTTTTCAGTCTTTACTGTACGTTGTGACATACTTTAAAAGTTTTCTTCCACATCCTTGAGGAGTAACAGATACTTTTAAAAACTGAGATTTTCAGCAGATAACATGACTTGAAGAGCTTGGGCTTTGTGTGAACCATTGGCTATGAGGAACTTTGATAATACATTCAAAAAGGTTAGCAACAAAGAGTAAAAGAATGGGAAAATGGAGCAGAAAGATTAAACTGCCTCTCTGAGTGAGTTGACTAGCACTGTTACTGAAATTAAAGTGAGGCTGGCCAGATGAGAAGAGATTGTAAAGATTTTATCGATTAACCTTGTGCGTGGAACACACATCTCTTTTTTCCTGGTAAAACAGAACAGGCTCCAAAGAGCAAAACATGGTGATTTACAAAAGGCTCAAAGGAGAAGCAATGACAGGATTTATGGCGTTCCTAAAAATGAAGAAAATAACAAAAATGTGGAAATGTTGCCTCTGTCACTTAGACAATCCTTGCATTTTGATAGTATTATATAAAAACCTTATAGGGCAGAAGCACAAAAATCCCCAGATCCAGCTAAGATATGTAGTTTTCTGTTTCTAAAATTATCAAACTCGGCAATAATTTTTTACAAGCAGCCAGGAAGAACAATGAAGAGCTGTATAAGAACAAAATAATCTATTTTGATGACAATTACTACCCTGAAGTTCAGAAAATTTGGAGGCACGTTGGAACTAAGCAAAACCAGCTTAGGAAAAAGGAATAAGGTCCTTCATTTCATAATCATCACAGCTAGGATGGGTAGGATTATATAAGAAAGAAAAATCCCAGAGAAGCATTGCCAGCGCTTGACAGTTCAGGCATCGTGATGCTTCAAAGAGAAGTAGAAGGATTAAACGTTATGTCTGCGGTAATTAGACCAACATCTAACTTCACAGCAAATTCACCTGGATTTTGCGAAGAGGCGTGAGCCCTGAGATGCGTCAGGACTGCAAAAAGGGAAGCAGAGAGAAAGAAATGAAATATGAAGTCCGGATGCTCTACTATGTCCAAAGAGCAAAAAGGACACCCAGGGGAGGAAGTGTAAAGCTGCCTTTTTCTGCGATGCAGTGTTCCTGCATCCAGACCCTTGGAGGAACTTTCAGCAAACTTCAGGCTGTTTGGGGTTATGTATTATCTGGCGACGGACTCAAGGGGCCAATGAAGCAGCTGGGGATCAGCTTAGAGAAATACTATCTCCTGTGGAAGCAGTAAGGAGAAGAAGAGATTCTGAACCTAAATTCTCATTTTCTAGCAGGCATAAGAGCGCTCTCTACAGCCATACGATTCGCTTGCAGGGTGGCTGTGTCAGGCTTAGGAGCAAAATGTTTGGGCTGTGGAGCCACACTGTTGAAATAGGCAACAAGCTTCATAAACATGATGTTCTACATCGTGCTACCGTGGTAGGTTTAACAGCCAGATGTCAGGGAGGGATATTATGGATGCTAGAAAGGGAAAAAAGTTGACGGGATGAAGGTATTAAAAAGATAAGGCTGTACACTGAGTAAAATGTGCAAGGAGCTACCCACAGAGGAAGGGGCAAGCAGGCAGTGGAAAATGCAGGCTGAGTAAATCAACTTCATCTATTTCAGCCTTGCCTTCTTCCTTGTCCTCCAGTTCTTATTCTGAAAAGTGAAGGAGCAAAAGCTACGAAAAATTGTAAAATGTATTACAGCATTCTGAACTGTTTAATTTTCCTTCATATTCCTTTAATACGAAGCAAAAGCTGGTTGGGGAGCTTTCTGGGAAGGCAATCCTTTGCCTACTTCAGCTGTTAAAAATAGTAGTTGTAGGTCTCAGCCTACCGATCTCTGAAGCCAGATGGCTTTTCTGCCTAAATTTGAGTTCATAGACAACTGGTTTTAGTTATTTGTTGGTCCTAGCTGGGAGTTTTCACCAGGTCAGGCTTTATACCCAGAAAAAATATCATGATGGCTGTGTCCTTTAATGCACTGTGCTGGATCCATTTGTATTGCTATATCAGGAAGCTAAACCTGGAACTAAAGAGTTGCTTGTATTTCTGTCCATTTTCCACTAAAAATGTTTGTAGGGTTGTGGTGAAAGAAGCTTTGGGTAGCATTTGCATAGAAACAATTTAAAGGACTGAACATCACAGAGCAGCCACAGTACTAGTTGCTGATTAACCTCTCTGAGAGTGGACTCCTAAAACTCAGATGCTGGGAATGGGAGAAACGCGTGAAATTTAGGCAGCAGGTTGGTATGAACACCAAATGAGCTGTGCACTAAGCTCTGGACACAGCCAAGCAGCCATCGGGACTTCAGGGCTGAATAGATTCTGCTTTGTTCAAACATCGCTAATACAAGCAGCACATCTGCTGACGGTTAAAGAGCCCTCAGTGTGGCTGGGAGACAATGTATTGTAAATTGTATGAGCAAATTATTGTTGGCTCTGTCTGTTACTATGACAGTAATGGTGTGTAAAATACGAAGCTACAGCCAAGGTCGGGGTGGACAGTATCTCCATGACTGAGATACTGAGGTATAACTTTCAGTGTCATTCTGGCCAAATATAAATTTATGCTTACTATGTTGTTTAATGCAGCACAGATTAGGTCTCTGAAGACAGAACAGAAAACTATGCTGGCTTTAATTCTCGGCTGATTTATTTAAAGGTAAGAATAGATACAAGTAACCCATATAGATAGCTATTTCATGTGGAATATTTACCCCCGTTTTGTACAGACTTGTCATAACAGTGCAAAATGTACAGAGGCGTTCTGCTTATGTGAATTTAACAGATGACATAACTTATTGGTGCTAAGATTTGCTTGTATCTGAACTGTCAGAAATATGAGATCATCCTTTCTTACTTAAGCTGACCTTTTCCTCTAGAAAATATTTTAACCATAATTTCCATTACAGTTCTGCTTTAGGCATTATGTACATGCACAAAAAGGGGCATTTTAAGAAAAGAACGCTTTCATTCCTGTCTCCAAACTTGAAAACACTACATACCCTGATATTCCACATCAGGTGGAAAAGTAAATAAAGAAGCAAGAACGTGGTAAGCTGACAACTAGTTGTGAACACTGTAATAAGTAACAGTCTTAGCACCCCAACTGAGAACCATCAGCATGCTTGAACTGACTTGCTCCGTGTATTATTTACCTTACTTTGGAAGACATGCTCAGTTGCTTTTAATTTCCCTGTCACAGCCCAACAGTCCTTTTGGTTTATTTTCAGCTGTAATATGTTTAGTAATACATCCAAGGAAAGCAAAGCACAAGAGAGAAAGCTCAAACAACTTGATCATAAATTGCTGAATCTTGCATTTGAATCCTAGACCGATGATTTAAAACCTGGGCTAACCTGAATAACTTTGTCAGCACGGGGCACACAAAGACTAAGCCAGGCCCTGAAAGCTGCAGTATGATGGTGGGAATCACCACCTGGTTTTTGTAGGTACTTCTACAATTATTAATTTTCCAAGTTGAGTAGCATAGCAACTTTGTTGAAAAGCTGCACTCTCAGTTTAGCAATGCATATTTTTTTAGAAACACAGCAGTGAATGCCAACTGAGATTGTTCTCCACCTTAATTTCTTGAATTAGACGTATTATTTGATGCCAAATACCACAGGACATGAATTGTTGCGATGCTGGAGAGCTGACTGGCCTAACAAAATGTCATATTACTGTTTTCTTTACGTGTGGGTGAGGATGAGCTCTTTCCTCACATCATCATCTGGTTTACTGACTTTTCTCGTTCTGGAGTTCTCCTTAGTAACTGCCCCTCCGGTGGTCTTGCTCCCTTTTGCATGTCCTTGAAGTGTTTAAGTCCCTAGGTGTTTGCTGCCAGGTTCAAACCTCTCGGAGGAGGGCTAGTAATCCTATAGGACTCCATGGTATGTATATTGTTCACCATCCTCTTTTTTAGCCTCAGAGCTCCTTCTTGGATAGGCTCAAGCTGCTCCATTTCAACTTAAATGTCAAAGGCCTGCACAAGTCCAGCCTTGCTGCAGAAAACACACCTTAGCGAGCAACTGTAATCTATCGAAAAGCAGACGATATGAACAACGCATCAGCACAGTTCATACTGTCCTGTGGTCAGAATTTGCAAGTGAAATCCTCAGATTCTCCACCCTTCCTACCCTTTTGTCATGGTACACCACCTCCATCATTTGGGGATCCTCAGACTCGGTGGTGCTCCTCTGATGAACACCTTGGAGTCAGCCAGCCCAAGAAGTGTGTCCAAGCCACAGCCAGCACAAACCAGTACTAGTGAGTTCAGGACAAAAAGCTGACTGTCAGCACCACTTTACAAATATGATGTTGTTCACTGCTGGGCAATGGGAAACCTAGGGCGGCTCTTCCTTCAGAGTGTTCACAGCTTACGGTAATAAAGGGCAGTTTTCAATCTTCCTTTGGAAGCCCGTCTGCTGGGTAAAAAGTTTCATGGACCTTGACAGATGAATTATGTTCAAGTAAGTGAGAATTACTTGGGGGAGACCAGAGCTGGGCTCTGATTTGTTCTTTTAGGACTGTTTACACTATTTTACCCAAAATTAAAATCCCAAATAGATAGAGTATGAGACACTTCTCTGGAGTATTTTCTGTTGGCTTCCCAGTACGGTCCCAGTTATCAATTTAATCTTCACCTGTCTGATAGTCCTGTGCATAGTGTAGAGAGCACCAGTGACTGTTCAGTGCTGTGGATTTGAGACTAATGACCATGCAGATCACAGCCATTGCCATGCTTGTCATTACTTGCCCGAGTCCCTTTGTGGGCTGAGCCTTGGACATCTTTCTTCTCAGAAAGAAGTGTTTTCCCAACATCCTCAGAAATAAGTGTGTTCCCAACAGTGGTCCCAGCTTCTTTCCCAAAATGGAAGATGCCCTTCTCTTCACCTTTGTAGCTGTGCCCTGTCAGCAGCTTCTGTTCTTGGCTTTTATTTGACTCAAATGTTGACAGTTGCCAGTTGATTGTTCCATCCCAGTGGCTGAATCACATGGCAGACTAGGGCTGTGTGTGACGTGCTGAATGGTATCTCAAGAGGTAGTAAATAAAGGCTTGTTTATTCAAAGGAAATAAAATACAAGATAATAATAAAATTCATTGATTTTTTGCTTAAGAAAATAAGTCTGGTGAGATTTATGTGACGAGTAGATTTTTTGTCTGTGTTTATGTTTAAAAAAGTGCATGGATGCCAGAGTTCCGGGTATTTTTCTAGGATAAGTTCATGAATTTTTCAGATGCGACTTTGAAGCTTTTCCCAACCTTTTGAAAGTATAAGTAATAAAATTGGGTGGGTTCAGTGCCTCAGATGGAATCTCCTAGACGTAAAATCCATCTACTAAGGTGTTTCATATTTTCTAAAAGCCAAAATTGTGCAAACTGCAGCCCGAACTACGAGGTGCTTGTTAAGCGTAGGCAGAAAACAGTGTCAAATGTTCTTTAGGCTGCCTTTCATAATCACTTGTTGGCTCCACTCCTGCAGGACCTCCTACAAGGAGGTCTTGGCCATGTTCTAAAATAATACATTTATCCGTAGGCAGCAAAGGCTACAGCTGCAGCCTGCTGTTTGTGTGAGATTTAAACACCAATGGAAAGGTCTTTTAACTTCTCTGAATTCCTTGTTAAAGTGCTGGTGTGATTTTCTGCAGCCACCTCAGCTGAGAATAGCGGTCCAGCAAAGAAGCACTGAAGAGATTGGCGTTGCACGTTTCTCTTTGAAATTTGTCAAACTGAGGAATAAACTTGGATCCCCCATCAAGAAAAAACTGGAGAAGGAAAAGTATTTTAACCACTAGCCACTGTGGGTAGGGATTCTCCGGAGGCACCTCTCCAGCAAGGAGCTGGTGATGAGAAGTTAAAAAAAAAAAGATATTTTTTTTTGTATTGCAATCTTTTCTCTAGCTAGTTTTCCCCCTTTTTAACACACAAGCTAGTCTGCCTTTGCCATCTATTCAGATCTCTGGGAGTGCAGAGAAGACAGGATAGGAATGTCAGGGCTGGATATCTATGTGTATGATTATGAACAGGTTTATTTGTCCAAGGAATAATGAAAACCAATGGCCTGAAACTGAAACCAGACAAAGTCATATTGGAAATAAGACATGAGTTTTTAACAGGGAAAAGATTAGCCTTTGGAAAATACCACTGTGGGGAATGTTAGTGTCTCCATCTCTGGACATCTTCAAATCAGACCAGAGCCCTGGCGTTAGGTCTGTGTGCTGGACTCAGCAGAGCCCGGCACGGGTGCCTTCACCAAGTCCAACCTGCTGAGCCCGGCACAGCGGTGACTGGGTGGGAGTTAAAAACCCGGGAAGTCAAACTGTGTGATCCAGCTCTAGCACATACCCCTCACTTTTTGAACATGCAAAGCTCTGTAAGGAAAATAAGAGCAATGAAATTCAGCCCAGCTTGACATTGACAGGTTCAACTCTATGAGAGTTGCTTGCTTTTACTAGATGTGTAATGACATGGTTAAAAGCTATAGTAAATAGTTTTATTTTGAGTCTCTTAAGGTGTGTGAGCTTTTGAAAGCAGTTTCTCAAGGCTAACATGTACCTGATTAATAGAAATTTCCTAAGGCAAATACAGTCAATTTTGTCATATTTTTATCACGTGTGCTAGAGCGTAACACATTTCCTATCTGTTCCTTGTGAAGCGATAGTTCATCAGCTAAATAAAGAAAGCCTGGATCTGTTCTTGGATGCATGATGTAGTCCTGCATGACACGTCCAGGTGTACTGAAATGGATGGGACCATCTGCTCAGTATTAGGACGAAAGTTTGAGAGTTGAACTGGCAGTTAATATTTGTTACTCACATGTGACCAGAAACATTTTGCATTTGGAAGATACTGTCTGTTTTCAAAAGCTTATAATAAAAAAAAATCAGAGTTTGACATTCTTACAATGACTATTCTGAGGCAAGTCCATGATGGTGCTGGAGGGGCCAGAATTATGTGCAGCATGAGTGACAGTTGTAAAAAATGAGCCCTGTTACCAGAGTAAATAATTAGAGAGGTAGCAAAAAGAGAAAGTTTAAAGCAATTGGAATTAGAAAGCATTTTTTTCTGCTAACATCCCTTGAAGAGAAATATGTGCCTGTATCCCTGTCTTGGAGGTGAAGTTTAAAAGTGTGCTTGGTTTTATTTATTGTTCAGAATATCTGGGATTCTGTTGATGCCTTTAAAATGTCAGTATTGCATGAACTGGTGACGGCTTTGTGTCTGAAAACTTTTATTAGATGTTTTGTTGCACTTCAAAACCCCTCATTCTCTGTAGGCACTCGCACACATCTGCTTAGCTATATAAAGGGGTTTTTTAAAGGATTGAGTAATTTGGTATTCTGACTTTGGAAAGGCCACGAGAGTTAAGTAGCTTAACAAAGATTTTAGAGTTAAAATGATAATTTTATGGTAGAATTAGAGGACATTACCAAAGGAGGCTTTGGAAAACCAAGGTTGTAATCAAACTATAACACTAAAAGGCACTGTAGCAGGAGTTGAAGAGTAGGTGCAGAGCTGAAAGAGTAGGAGTTGAAGAGTTGCGTGCAACTGAATTTCTGCTCACATGATTATTTTCCACCTTCTCATTCAGATCAGTAGTATAAAGCATTCATCGCATCCTAGTCTAAAATACTGCAGAGAGCTTCTGTGCTTTGCTAAGTGTTCATGAGAGGTTATCCTGGAGGCTGAGCACATTTCAGTGGTGGATGAAGAGGTCCCTGCATACAATGGCCATGTCTTGGCTGAAGTTTGTAAAACTCTTTAGAATCCTTCGGGCCACAAGGCCATGCCATGTAAGGTTGTTATCATGTTTGCTAAGAAAGCTGGGTTTGCTGACAAAACTAAAAAAAAAATAAATCTCTAGACTATAGCTAGAATCTACGTTAAAATAGTGCAAGAAGAAAGTAAAATGGGGCTTACCGGTAATTTAGTGTCGCCTTGACAATGCCTCTTCCCTGTGTAGGCAATGTTGATCCTATTCCTTTTCACCTTCTTCCTCTGGGTTCTCCAGAGTCCGTGGCTGTAATCATGGGGTGGACTTGGCAGCAGTGTGTAGGACCTGGAATGTGTTTTTTCCAGCAGCCGTGTCTGGATTTGTGGCTGACTTCTCTGGCTGACGCCACGGCTGGCTCCGCTGGCAGACGGATCTTCTTGGGGGCTGTCTTGGGTTCACAGGGCTGTCAGCTCACCTTCTGTTCTCCCCTGGATGCCGTTTGCCTTGAGTCACAGTTCTTTACTTTTTTTTTTTTTTTTGGAAGATAGCATTTGTGGACAAATTTTCTATTATGAAAACACATGATATGGCAAAAATCTTTCCATATTTCAGGGTTCTTGTAAATGTTTCCCTGCCAACCAAGAGTAAATGTGCACATTCGCTCAGAAAGGCAACTGCTGCTGTGGACATAGTCATTTCCAAACGAAGCTGCTCGCCTGGGGACCTTCTGTAGCGATTTCTGTCACTGATATTGTGGCAAATTCTGATTCCCATGAAAAAAATGCCCCGTAGCGCCCTTCGTTGAATAAGACCTTGATCTGCAAAGATATTTAGGTGACTAACTGTAATGTAGGTGCCTCATTTCCACTGACTCACAAGAAGAGCACGAACTGCTTTTAAGGATGTGGTCTTAAACCTTGGAGACAGCCAGAGCTGGTAGGTCGTGTGGGTGATGCAGGCTTGGCAGGGCAGATTCTCGCTCACCGTCCTGGATTTCCAGATTTCCACCTGATTGCTCCTTTTCTGACAAGTAGTTCTGCTGCAGCTTTGGTAGATTGTTGTGAGCAGTTTCACCAGGGAATGGGAAATATCCGTTCATAGTAAACTGAAAAACCCTCACTGCGTCCTGGTGAGACCTCTCTAAGTTTTTTTTTTCTTTTTCTGAGATTTTGAAACATATTTTCAGTGATTTTTTTTTTCTTGTGGATATTTTTCTCCCTTAGATGTTTCATTTTCTTTCTTTCTCCTTCCTTCTTTCACTTTTTAGATTCCTTTCTTCAGGGGTGGCATGGAAAAGAACGCAGCAAAGTAAGGAGAAAAAAAAAAGCTAAAAAATGGGAAAATTATGAAAAGCCAAAATATTTTAATTTGGAAAAGCAGCCACTACTTTTTAGAAATGCTTTGAGGGGAGAATGTTTGGAGCTGTAATCTTGATAACTGTATTGAGACAATAATTCTGGCTTTAGGGAAAAATGTTTTCCCTTTCTATCTTAGATGCTCTTACAAGCATTTTGCATTTTGAAGACTGTGCACCTTAGAAGAAGCTGTGAACATCTACTCTAGGCTGTAGTGGCATGTCAGCAAAGTTCCTTTGGCTTGTACCCTCTTCTGACCGTGGGCCCTGGCTTCCCGACAGCAGGAACATTGGTTTACTCCATTTTTTCTCAAATGAACCAGCTCTTGATATAAGCTCCACTGTTGAGTAGTTAATTGACCAGCATTAAAGGCAGCACGCCTATGGCCTTTATATGGCTGAGCTTGAGTCTAATTATTTCCAAAACAGATATGTATATAGAGAATATGTTTTTTTGAGGGGAACTTTCCCTGGAGTCTGCCTTGAGTACATTTTTATCTTTTGAACCTTCTAATCCATCTCTAAAACACAGAAGCAGGACTAAGAGGGAATTAGTAAATAATGATACGGCTTTGTGCAAGAGTAGTGGGAATATCAGGTTCCTCTTTTGCAAATAAATGGGAATTCCAGGTTTTGACAAGGAACAAACTTTTCTTGTTAGAACAGGAAGGCTGAGCAGCAAAGGAGACCTACAAAAGAACATTTTCAGAAGCTGCAGAGGAAAATGGGAATCCCTAAATTCTGGATTACAATCTCAGTGATTTATGCTTTAATTAGGTCGACATGAGAACGATGCAGTGGTTTTCTGTTAGTAATTCCAACTTTGCTTCCTAAACAACTGTTTAGGAACAATTTTTTTTTGTGTTTTTTTGGTTTGCTTTAATGCGCAGTGCTACGTGGTATTATTAATTTTAAAAATACCTGACAGAAAATACCTTCAGGAAGTGTTTATGAGTAAAATATGCATAAGGGTGGTATATTGTTTGCTTTAACATTTTAGACAAGTAAAGTTAAATGATGTAAATGGCTGATCCAGTTGGATGAGTCATGGCTTGCCTTTTGCATTTTGATTTATAAATATCACAAAGGAAGGAATTACCATACAATAATAGCTGGCAAGCTCTTTTGCCAGCCAGCCCCAGATAAATACCTAAAGTTTTTTTTTTCAGTGATTTGTCCAGTTTGCTCTCAAAGTTACTAGGAACAATAAGATTCCTGCTGCTTTTCTTCAGATACTTATCTCTACTTAACAAAGCTCATTGTTAAGAATTTCCCTTAGTATATTGATTTTCTGTATTTTTAGCTATACCTTCTTGTTCCCGCCTGGTTATTTATTCCCATCCTTGGTGTTTACACTCTTCAGATACTTGCAGTGTTAACATATGGCTGTTAGACATTGTGCAGACAATCAAACATTGCTCCTTTAATCTCCCCTCATAAATCAGCCCCTCCAGCTGTTCGGTCATTTTTATGGCTATTTTCACATACCCATCATTCTGTATTAAAGTACCCAGAATTGTGCAGAGATTCCTTCATATAATCCCCCCAGAAGGAGGCTGAGTCATTCACCCTCTGGCATGGTGTCTGTGACCGTATACACAGCTAGCTAGGGGTTGCTGCCTCGTATCTGACAATTTGGTGCTTTGTAACACTTTCGTTCTGGTTAAACTAGAACAACATTTTGGAAAGATTGAATTAATAAATTTATGGTATTTAGAGATTTTAGGAGAGAGGCTGGTAAATTAGTGATCACAGGTCTGCATACCAGCTCACAACAAATAAGGACTAGATGTGATATTGCAATGTCAGGAAGGAAAAAGAAAAGGAAAATTCGTAAAAGGAACAAATGCTTCGACACGGCTTGTGGGAAGGAGATGTAGTTGTCACATGCACCGTGGGATAATTACTGAATCAGTAAAATAAGTCAGGAATGATCTAAGACATCACCTAGTCCATTATCCTGCCCAGAAGCAGGATACAGTATAGCTCTGTCGCTCCTGATGGGATTATCTTTCCTGTTATTAAGGACGTCCACCAAAGAGGCTGTAATTCTACAGGAAGTCTATTCCAGTGTTTACAAAGTGATCCTGCTAGAAGGCTTTCCCTGTTTTCCAACCTGCATAATTTTGATTTTCAGGCTTCTCAGGAGGATTAAGAGTTGTCTTTTTGGCTACTTCAAATGACAACATTGATGAAATATGGGACTGGGACCTGGATGCATCTGTTCCTTGCAGCAAAAAGAAGACATAAATGATGAAAGAAATATGGTCACTGTGTGGCATGTCGTTATTAATCTAGTCTTCTAGTCACAAAATATTTGAGCAGCCATGGTCAGTGCTCTTGAAAATGACTGCCTGGGAGAGAGATGCTGACAAGAAGTACAATTAATTCAAGAGTAAACGCTTTATCCATGCCAAAGTCCCAGCTGCTGGTAAGATGATTGCAGTAGTGCTGTGCTGGTTTGTACCAACTGAGAGTCTGTGATCTATGGATACTGAGTTTGTTTGAAAAATGCAGAACTGTGGTAGAAATTTAGTCCTTTGCATGTGTACCCAAAGTTTCCTCTGGACTAACTAAACTTCACTTGTAAAATAATATCGGTTCAAAACTGTCCTATTGGATAAAAACAGCAGTGCAAGATGCCAAGTCTGCAATACTGCCCTGGAAATACTGTAAGAAGTTATTTCTTTTTAAGTTGTGTTTCGAATACTTAATTATTGGGGGGGGGGGAGGGGGGGGGAGGCTGTAACTACCTTGCAAATTATTCATGGTTTTAATGATACTTCAATCCCATATTCCAGCAAGTGTCAGGAAATGCAGGGAGAGATCCTGGAGAAAATGCTACCCAAGTCTAGAAAGTGTTTAGTGGTCTGGGCAATCGTCCAGATTGGATATTCAAAGCAAAATATAGCACTTCTCTTGAAAGTCTCAGAAGCATTCCAGTTCTCATGGAAGAATTAGCATTTACTGAAAATGTAGTACAGACATACACACGGGTCTTTCTTATCCAAAACTGGACTCATTTGATGAAGAAGTAAACACACTTTTAAAAGTAAGGACTCCAATTTCTCAGTTGTGAAGCGTGGTTATTGTAGAAATCAGGTGTTCAGATAATTACCTGCCATACTTTCTGCCTTTTGCTGCTCATAAATGAACTAACTGTAATATGTTCTGTGTGGATGAGCCAGGGAAATTTCCTCCCATATTATGTACCCAGAAAACATATAAGAAATGCTTCATAACTCAGACAAAGGTGCCACAGGGAAAAGAAGTTCTTTGGAATATGCACCTATCAAGTGGGAATCAGGCCATCAAATGTCAAAAGTGTGCACTAACATAGTCCCCAATTTAAAAAATAACAATAAAGCAAATGCAGTAGAATACCACCCTGTCTCACAACTCCATAACTCACAGAATGACAACACACTGCCACATAACCTTTCAGGGCTTGGTTTGCCGTGCCTCGCTTTAAGCACCTAGTTGTGTGGCACTGAGTAGCCTGAAATGGAGTGCAGTGTTCCAAATGCAGTCTCACCAGGGTTGAGTAGAGGCAAAGAAACACTTCCCTTGGTGTGCAAGCTACACACTTGCTACTGCTGTTCAGTTGTCCCTCTTTGCTGCGAGGGCACACACACAAGGACACGTGCTGACTTATGTTCAGCATGTTATCCATCAGGATGCCCTGGTCATTTTCTGCCAAGCTGTTTTTCAGAGCAGCTTTTATTGCTGCATAGAGATATTCCCTTCCAGATGCAGAACTTTGTATTTGCCTTAACTGAACTTCATGAGTTTCCTGTCAGCCCATTTCTCCATCCTGTCCAGGTCCCTCTGAGCAGCAGCCTGTGCTCCTGCATATTGGCTGCTCCCCCCAGTTTGGTATCACCCATCAAGAGGCTGAGTGTGTCCGGTCACTAGTAAAGTATCGGCTTTGCTGAGATTAAGATGTGCAACACCTTTTGCTTGTCCCTGTCCATGGAGCTGGTCAGCTCATCATAGAAACCAGTCAGGTTAGCCAGGTATCATTTGCCCTCAGTCACCTTCTTGCCCTTTGTGTGATCAGAAATGTCTCCCCAGAGGATTTGCTCCATAATGTCCAAGTGGAGACCAGTGACAAGTGGTGTTCCACAGGGGTCAGTACTGGGACCAGTGTTGTTTAACATCTTTGTTGGAGACATGGACAGTGGGATGGAGTGCACCCTCAGCAAGTTTGCCGATGACACCAAGCTGTGTGGTGTGGTGGACACGCTGGAGGGAAGGGATGCCATCCAGAGGGACCTGGACAGGCTGGAGAGGTGGGCCCACCCANGAGACCCCACCTGCAGTACTGTGTTCAGATGTGGGGCCCCCAACATAAAAAGACATGGACCTGTTGGAGAGAGTCCAGAGGAGAGCCACAAAGATGGTCAGAGGGCTGGAGAACCTCCCCTATGAGGACAGGCTGAGAGAGGCACACCTGCCCAATAAAAACACAAGAGATGGAGTACCTCAGCCTTTTCCATGACAATTGTCACTCAGTCCTTGCTCCATTGAGCAGAGCCCACATTCACATTAATCTTCTCCCCGTTGGACATAAAGACAGAACAGCTTAGTCTTCACTAATTTTCAAAAGCCTGGAAAACAATGGCTTGAATCATCCTTCAGATTCAGATAAACCTTTATTTTGTGACTGCCTGTTGCCATTACCAATCCACAGGGTGCAGCTTGGGCTGGTGGCATGTTCGCACTGGTTGACAGCTGCCTTCAGCAGCCCAGCAGGGTAGAGCCACCGCATTGCACAAGGACCAAGGGCTTTGATCAAGCATCAAAATCAGGGTTTTCAGGCTTTTATTCTTTGTTGTGTTCTGACTTGTATACTGTTTCTAATTACTTGAAGAGTGATTCATGGCAGAGAAACACAGCCCCATGATCGGCGCGGTCTCAAGCAGTTACTTAGCCTGGGATGATGTGGATCATCAGAAGTCTTCCAGCTCTTTGGAGGTTCCTGCTGGTGTGCAGAGGGATGTGTGCTTGGTTTATACATCACACGGCAGGTTTGTAGGGTCTAACTTTTGACATGAAATGGTATTAAGAAAAATAATGATGTCAAAGATTACTTTTACCTTATGAGCTAACACTAAAGGAAGGTGGCACAGAAGACGCCTGTGAAGTATTTAAGAACAATTAAGTATTTAAGAACATCTCACAGAGAAGGAATTCTTCAGCTGTTGTTCCACAATACTTTTAGGGGCAATTTTACTCACAGGAGACACACTGCCAGGGCAGATGTTGCCTTTATGGGTTCTTCCAGTGCTCAGTGCCTCTTGAGTGTTGGGCCGTGCTGTTCAGTGGCTGATTTAGCTCAGGTTTTATACATCAAGGTTACAGTAAAAATCTAAACAGGTTACTTAACCTGAACAGAGCAAAACAAGGCAGGAAAGGGGCATTTTATATCCCAGAACTTCTGAAGAGAATGCTTTATATAGTATTTGGGGGAGTACAGTGCAGGGTGTTGTGATAATAGAGAGTGGAATGAGTAGTGGTATTTATGAGAATGTAAAAATAATAAATGAAAAAGAAGAAATAGTTTATCCCATTAACCTCTCTACCAGTGCAGTCTTTCCTATAATATCCTCTGTAATAGCTATTCCAGATTTTTCCCTGCCAGGAGAGACGTTTCCATGGAGCATGCAACACGCCGAGGGGCTGCGTGGCTCCCAGCGAGGGCGAGGGATAGATTCCAGGTGACTTAAATGCCTTTTCAGTCCAGATCTAAAGCCTACACTTAGCCTAAGACTACAGTGAAATGAGACCTTCCTGTGCCTAAAAGCTCAGATCTGCTATAGCAGGCAGTGCCAGATTAGCAAGGCAAAAATGACTTTATAGATCTTTAGGTGGCTGTAAAACTATTATAAATTAATCTTGGCTACCTGTGAGCTCAAAGAGTACATCTGGTAGCAAGGGAGGAACGATACTACACCCTCTAGCTGGAGAAGGGAAGGTGGCATACAGCCACTGCTGCTGCTTTGAATTACCTGGTATTTCCCCTCTATGGAGAAGCATCAGGAGTGCAAGATTGCTGGGTCTCCGGCTCTTTTGCACTGCTGAAGTGGCAAAAAACAGCTGGAGCAGACCTGAGAACGGAGCTGCACAGTTCATTTCATTTAGCACACTATTTTTTTTCCTCTTTCTGAGCTGTATGGAAAATAGCAAAATTTTCGATTGGCTTTAATTACGCAGTATGTCAAAATATAACTAAGCACTCATCATGCATTAATTACCGACACATTTTTGAAGACACTTATTGACACTGAATAATTGCATAGATGTGTATCTCTTATAAAGTGGATAATCCACAATAAGTTTGTCGCTTGCACTCATTCTGTAATTATTTTACACTAACTATATTTAGGTTTGGTAGCATAAATCAAAAAATACCAAATTATTATTTAAAACAATATTTTAAAAGTCTAAGCTATGTAAGTTAATCCTACAGAAACATGTCTTCAATAATCAACTGGTATTTTTAAAAAAATGCAATTAGAATCTTATTAAATCTAAATTAAAAGCTTACATGAAAAACAATTTAAAAATAGATATTGAAATCAAAGAATTCACACTCTTCAGTTTTTGGTCCTATTACAATGCACATTTAAGAATTTGATAATTTTTTCCAGGTGGACAAAAACAAAAAAGGTTTAAATTTGTAGCTAGTTTCAGATTTTAAAGTAAACAGGCTATTTAAATGGAAGGACACAGTTTGCCCTATTGTACCCATATGGGAACATTTAATTTTGAACACATCATAAAAATAAAGCAGATTAATATTTTTAAGCAGCTTTGTGCCATTTGAAGGGAGATTTTGTTTTCATTTCAGACACTGAACGTGGTTTTTCCAGTGTGCAAATTCTGGGTCAATGATAAGCACAGCGAAGCAAAAGCAAGGATGCTGCGGGCAGGCGTTCATTTTTGCAAGATGAATTAAAGTGAAAAAATCTGTAGAGACCACAGGGTATGAGGGTGTAAAGTATAGCAAGTGTGCTCAGTCAGTGACGTGATGCTGAGCTTGATGCAACTAAAGCCATGGTTTGCTCTCCTTGCTTTAATGGAAGGGCAAAAATCCCAGCTCTTAGTTATTGCTAAGCCAGTTTTCGGTCAGTACGTCCAAACTGGGATCTTATAAGGTTCCCTTACCGTGGCATGCAATATGTTTATACATTGATATCCGTATTTGGCATTTCTTCTGTCGTATCCAAAGGGCAAAAGCAGAATTAGACAGAGAAGCAGAGAGATTCCTGCAGAGAAAGCAGCGAGAAAGGGCAGCTTGTGAATTATTTCTGGGATTGCATAGAGATGGGTGATGTATGACCTGTAGTCAGAGGCTGTGCCTTCGGAGCTCAGATGTTCATCAGCTGATACTGTCCCATACTGATATCCATCAGCATAACATAATAGCTATGTGACAGTCAGGATTTTACTCACTTTTCACTCACCTTCAGGATTTTTCAAGCTTTCTGGGAAATTTTACCATCTTCACTATATATTCCATGAGCACAGAAGTCTCTCAAATATCCATTGTTCTCTGAGGATTGCCTTTGGGAACTCAAGGGGTGCTTGCTTGGTTTTTTTTCTTTTTTTTTTTTTTTTTGTGGAGGGAAGATAATTAGCTTAATAGAAGAGAAACAGGCTTATTGGAGCAGGGTATCCTTAGAGCATTTCTGACAATTTGGGACATGTTTTCTGAAACATAAATTTTCTTCTCAGCTGCAGGATTGTGTCATTTGTCTGCTTACTCCTGATGAAAGCAGTGGAGTGGCTGGAACATGGTTTTCTTTCTCTAGAAGGCTGTCATAGCAAAACAGCTTGAGCTGGTACCCTATCATCATCTCTATGATTCATCTATCTCACTGGATGTCCAGGGAGGGAGGGAGGTTTAGCAGCAATAAAAGGGAGGCATTATAGACAAACAATGAACGTGTCATTTGACCGTTCACATCCATCATGTAACAGCATCTCCTCTACACCCTCTCCGTTAGCCTACGTGTAAAATTCCTGTAAATGTATGTGGCTTATATGTTAGTCATCTCGGGGAGTTATTTTTTTGGTTTAGTTGCAGTAGAGGCGCCGAGCTCTTGAATCATTTGGGAAGCAGCAAGTAGAAATGCCTAGAAAGAGCAGGGTCTCTGCAATGTGGGAACTCACGGTCACGCTAAGAAAGGGTGCAGGCTGGCTAGGAGGGGCTGTCTGGCAGATGTATAGGCTGTGTTCTGTGAAAGAGACCTCTTGGTAGTTTGAAATACTGCCATACCCACAAGGGCTTGTATGCAGAACTTCACTGGAAAGACACCCTGAAGGTCTGAACCAAAAGGCTCCTCCTTTGCTGGGGGAACACTTGCTTTGCTTTCTGGTCCCATTGAAGTGTACTGTAGAAACTGCTGATTCCAGTTAAGTATTTATTAGCATAGAAAAGACTTGTGTAACATAGCCCCTGTTGCTTTTCATTGCCTACTCAAGTTGCTGAATGGATAGGCTTGATATTTAAATCCTTCTTTTGTCTGAATAGGGGAATACTCACTTTCTGCTTTGCAGAAGACTTGCTTTCTAAGAAAGCATCTGTAAAAAGTGGCTTTCAGTCCTCTTGCTGGCCTCAGAAGGCTGTTACAGTTACTAAATACAGATGTTCTAAGTAAAATATCTGCAGGGCTAGAAGCAGCTAATTTGGTTTAAGGACCCGTTTGATCCTCCCTTCTACCTTTCTGAGCCCTTGATACATGCTCCAGATAAAAACTCAAAACTCCTACTGTTGTGCTCCTGCGAAGGTCAGGAGAGTCCTGCCTGCTGTAACATTCATGAGATGAGATGAACGTTCTTATTCCCCAGTCTGTGGAAACTCAAAGTCCAAAATACTGTATCAAGTCATCCTTATGGCAGTGCAGTTGGGCAGCCTTAATCTGCTCGTTTACTCTCCCTCTTTTCCAGGTGTTCACAATCTCCAATGACTACAAAGGAGTGAGACAACTGGCTCAGCCAGAGATATCTCCACTGCTGAAGGCTGGGTAAGTGACATCCCTCTGCATGATCCTATTGCTCCTCCAATTCTCAACCTGAGGATGCCTCGTGGTGCTTAGCTATATTTGTTCCCTTTGCCCCCCTGCCCACTCTCCTGAGTGGTGGTAGAGATCTCAGCCTCTGTGACAGCTCCTTCCTAGCTGGAAATAGCTCTTTCCTGAGAGCCTGCTCCTGCTTTCCCTCTGATGGATTAGCCACCGCATATGAGCGGATAGAGGACTGAAACACAAACACACAGCCAGGGAAATGGTGGACTTGGTAGGAAGGTCTCTGCTGAGTCTCATGCTGGAATGTTTTATGCCAGGAGTCCTAGCAGAAATCTCAAATATTTATTCTTAAGAAGACAATGTTTCTTAAGTTCACTACCTTAGATTCATCTGTAGTATCCATCTATACAATCTGTAACTCAAACAATGACCAGAACTGAAAAAGGGGTGAAAGAGAGGAAAGGAATATATAATTCATTATCACTATACTGAAAATTTTAATTTCAGATGTGTGGGTGAGGCAAATGGATGTTACATATGAGGAACATAAAAAATTGTAAATGCTGCTTTATAGAAGAAAATAGATGTTTATCTATTTCTCAGGCTCACTTTCAGTTTGGCAAACACTGATTTCTTTTAAAATGGCTTTTGTATTATGAAAATATTCTGAATTTCTTTAACCTCTTGCATACCCTATGATCAAATCCAGGAGTGGATTTCCTTGGTTTGCAGATCAGGTGGTGTAGTTTTAAGACCATGTTTGTAAGGAATGAGCAAAATGCTCCTGTTTGTCCTTTCTCATCCTCTTGCTGGCAGAGGCAACAACCAGTGAACACAAGCTGCTTTCTCTGTTTTTGTGAGTTTCTGATTTGCGGAGTTTTGTTGTTCATAAGCCGTAATGCGAGAGGGCTGTGAGAGAAGGAGTCAGTCATTTCCATCTCTCTTCGGTGTTTTACCCAGGGTGGATGGGTTAGCATGACAAAGGCTATCTAATGTCAGAACTTCTGAATTATTCAAGGAGTTTTCAGAGGCTAACCAGAAGTTCCTTTACTGGCTGAATTATTAATCTTGTTCATTTATGTATTTAAAGAATGATGAAATTAAAAATGTAGGATGAAAGCGGTGACTTTTTTACATCTTTTTTTCCAACTGTGGGTTTGATTCTGCTTCCTGATAGCTCTTTCTAAGTGTATATTTGTATTTCATCCCCACGGTTTCCTGTAGTTTGAAATTCTTTTGCTGACATGAAAACAGTTGTGATTTGAAAAGCAGAACAGTGTTGAAACTGGTAATACATAAAGCAGTTGAACTTATTAATATGTCTCAGAAACAGGATTGTAGTAAAAGGTGCCATTTCCTCTGTGTAAATGAAAAACCTGTGAAATGGGGAACTGGGAATCTCTTGTGATTGCATCGACAGATCATGCAAATAGTGGGATCCACTTAGAGAGACTACTTGAAGGACCTAAAGATCCAGTGTCGTTCCCAGCAGTGACTCTGTGTGAAGTTTATTTGTAAAAGGGACTGCTATAGATGTAATGAAGTAGCTAAACACTCCTTCAGAAACTGTCTATTTGGGACCTTGCTGTTACATTTCTGCTACCAGGCACAAGAGAGGAGGCGTGAAAGCCTTGCTGTCCCACTTCACCTTGCCTTGCATCCTATTAGCATTGGCATTTTATCAGTATTGTAATAAGATTCTGCTCAGTGTTAGGTATTTTCAATAGGATGCTGTGGGACTCCCATGCAAAGCATTCAGCTCCCTCCTCTCCCCCCCCATGAATTGCACTGGTCACACACGGCTCCACATGACTCAGGGCATTTCTGACCAAGTGCGTCTTAATGTACATTTTCTTGCCAAGCAGTGATGTCCCCTTCCTTAGTTAGAAGCATATTTTTTTTTCTTTATATTGTTAAATAAAAGGGTGGATCACAGAGCCCCTCACTTCTTTCTGCAGACATCACATCCCCAAAGCATAAATTTATCACCTGCTGAAGGGAAATGTTTTTGTGGGAGCCACTTGTTAAAATATTGGCAGCATCTCCCTGCCTGGGCCACCCACACAGTCTGGCTGCCTGGAGGTGTTTCCATCGCCATCGTTATCGGCCATACCGCACTGTGCTCCGTGCCCCTTCCAAGCTCAGCATGGGATCCGGGTCCTGCGTTCATGGCATTGACCCTTTAACCGCACTCCTCCCTTCTCCCCTTCAGGAACGAGATGGCTTTTATTTCACAGTGTTAATACATGTGGTAGATGGGAGTTCCTGCTCAGACAGGCTCGCTCTGTGCTAGCTGCAGATCTATGTTGGAACAGCTCGGGGGAAGCCAGATTGAAGCGAAGGTGGAAAATCTGTTTTCTCTCTACATTATGTCTATAAAGCAATACTCAGCTATGACATATTGAAGGAACATTTATTTCAGCACTGTGACCTTTGAAAGATCAGACAGGGCAGAAGGAGGGATATTCCCTTGCTTTTCGGTTAAACCAGTCCTGGGAATAAGAAACAGTATTACTTTGAAGACGGAAAGAATCGGCAGGTGGCAAAGACTTCATGGTTTCTCTGACCACGGGTAAGCGTCTCACCCCTTGGAAACCTCAGTTCTCTGCCACAGCCAGAGCAGAGGCTGGGCTGGAGGCAGCTGAGGCCATGGGAAGATGAAGGCTTCACAATTCAGAGCTCCGCCAGGAAGAGTTGCCTCTTCTGCACTTGGGCCGTGGTGCGCAGTCACTTAACACGGATCTTTCTGGGGTTCGTTTCAGTGTAGAAGAGGAACTCTCCTGCAGCTGTCATCTGCTTGGCATCTACATAGACAAGCCTGCACTGAGTTGGTGAAGGAGAAGCATAAGCTCCTCCTGTTCCCCTCTCTCTGAGGGCTCGTGGAGGAGCTGGAAGATGGTGGTAGAGCTGTTTGGAAAATGGAGTTATGACTTGGTGAAAAAAGAGCATTTTGATGTTTTAGTCATCTGGAATTAAAGTATAAAGACAAAATATTAAAAAGTGTCAAGGAAAGAAATTTTTCTCGGAAAAAAAATGATGTGGAGGAAAAAGCTTTTAGACATTTATGGTCAGAATGAAGCATTTCAGTATTGTGAAAGGAAACAGTAAATTGAACTGTCAACTTACAGCTGAAGCCATTTGTTTCAAACCTTCTATTCAAACAAAAAGTGTTTTGTAAGGGTGATTCAAAGCTAAAAATGTTTTTGAGACATAAACATATTCTAGAGTCTAAGGAAATAAGATTTTCCAAGAAAATAATTATATGGAAATCACTTGGCTGTCTCCAGGTTCTGAATTGCGTGGTGCCAGAGTTACAAGCCCAGCAAATGGCCCCTGCGCTGCCCATTAGCTCAGGTGTGCATCAGGGAAACTGGGGGGGCTGAGCTTTGCCACCTGCCCCTGTCCAGACACCTGCAGTCCTTCCTTCCCCTCTGAGCGGAGGGGTACGGACACCACACATGTCTCTGCTTCCTGGCCACATTCTGCCCAGTTGTGCTGGGGTCACCACGCGCTTTTCATGGTAAGTCTCTTGCCAACCGGGATCATTCTGACTAACTAGGTTTTGGAGTGACTACACATGCTGTTGTGCTCTGAGGAGACTTTCAGCTTTGAAGAAAAGCAATGAGCAGGGGCACTGGCCTTTCCACCGAGCTCAGCTGCAGTCCCAAGTGGAGCGTCTGACTTGCAGCCACGCGCTCACGGAACAAAGTTGCGTGGCATGTTCTCTTCGGCGGTGAAGCTGGCATAATAAATTCCTGCCCGTGCATCCCAATCTTCCTCTACAGCTCTTCAGCTGTGGCTGTGGACTTGCCCTGTAAGTTTGCTCAGCAAAGACCTACTGAGTTAAACCAGCTCTGTTATTCACAGGTTGTTTCGGGGCTGACTGAGAGCAGGGCTTCACAATAGATGCTTCAGCCCATCCGAGGAGCTGGCGTGGGTCTGCATCAGCTCCCCTCACTAGGGAGGAGCTGTGTCAACCATGAAGAACTCGCCCCGTGGATGTGGTCCCAGTGCGGTGGGAGAAGGTGAGACAGGGTAAAACTGGACCACAGGTTTGGTCCTGCTCGGTGTGACCGGATGTTTACCATCGTACTTGTCAGATAAAAGCCCCCATTTCAGCTCACAGGATTCTGCCTTCCTCTGCTGCAGATTCTTTGTATGCTATTCTTTGTATGTCTATCCAGTATTACTTAAGAAACCCTTTGCACATCTTTTACTTCTACATGTGAGTTTACAAAGCAGCAAATATGAAGATACCTATTGTATCCTCACCTCTGTTGGAGTCAGTCAAGTTCAAATCTGTTGAACTGAAGGGATTTAAATTGATACAAAGCTGGTTTGAGGACAGAATCAGGCTGGAAGCTTAGGAACTGTGAAGATCTAACGAAGAAGCATAAATCATTGAAACCAAAAGGAACTGCATGTTTTCAATAGTAAGGGACAAATGTTGCAAAGGCACACAGTTACAAATAGGCAGTCCTAATTAGGCTGTTCAATTTACAAGGAAAATATAGTGATTTGTTCCTTTCTGGGGAGCTAGGTAAAAGCATATATAGAAGTAGATCTTGACATAGAATTAAATTTTGCATCATGGATTTAAGGCAAATGGTGATTTGGAAGTAGGCAATCAGCAATTTCTTGGTTGGGTGAATGGTCTTAAATGAGCATCTCAGCCTAAAGATGCCTGGCTTAATTTTAGTGACTATTATTCATTTATGCTTCTGGGGATATTTATCACATTAATTTAACCGTGCCACATATGTGAATAGCTGTGGGCATGCAATAGCTGGAGCAGAAATAAGTCTAAATTCAGATCTGGAGTTTGATCTAGTACTGTGCATCTTCGGTATTTTTGAGACTGTGGAAAATGATGCCATGGATGTGAGTGCACATTCTCTAGATCACCTTTGACAGACCCACGTTGTTGTTATACAGCAACCACTTCAAGGATTATCTCTAGTAAGTTTTGATTTTTTCACTGCCATACCCACCTAGTACAAACTTCCAGAATCAGAGAAGTAATTTGTTTTACTATGGTTTATTTGTCTTTCATGGTTTTCTTCTATTCTTTGCATTGCAAAGTACTCCCCTTGTGAAAAGCATGTTTTTAATCTAACATGCCATTATAAAAAGTGGGTGTAATTTGTAGAGAAAAGGCACTTTTGAAAGCTAGCATATATTTTGTGAATTAGCAAAAATGTTTGGAAAAAAACCTGAAGGGCCCCAAACCTCAAACTGGTGGGGTTACTCCATCCTTCCTACATATTTGCAGCACCCAAGCACAATTAAGGAAGTTATTTTTAAAGTATTTATAAAAAGAAACACAATATGTTTAAGCTGACAACATATTGCTAAAACCACGCTAGATCAATTGGGAATTTGAGATGTCATAAGCATTTTAGGCTATGCAATCAAACAGTCTCCCAGGATTTTACACACTGCTAGTTAAGAAAACAAATTTTCATCTTACATTTTGCAAGCTGTCACCTTATATACAGTATATCAGAAAACTTGCCATGACTGGTTTTACTGCCAGACCTCTTACGAGCTAATTGGTTAAGCACCTGGGCAGGAAGCTTTTTGGCAGAAATGCTGTTTTCTGCAAGGACTAGCTATAAAGTTCTGGATGGCAAATTGTAATCATTAAGGCTCCCTCTTCTACAACAGAACACATAAAATGTAAATACATTGCTTGGAGAAATTACGATGCATAGGCTGTGTTTTAAGTTTATCCAATGACTTACAGCCCAAATTTGAGCATGGAAAGGATCTTATGCTTTTTTCAGGGTCAAGCTTTCAACAGACTTCTCTAATTGCACCCAGAAAAATGAGAATCACATCTGTTTGCATCCACTAAAACTATTATTTGCATGTACAAATGTTAACTTGTGTATACAAGGAGGAGTTGCAAATACAATGTCTCGCACTGGTTTTTCAAACACAGGGGGTTTTGTACATGAAAAATAATTTCCACAGACTTTTTTTTTTTTTGCAGTTGTATATTAGAAGTTCTGCTGAAAATTTGTCCCCAGGAAATTGTATGTTTCTTCAATATTGTGTGAAAAATCCTAGCGTAGTCTGCTCCCTGGAATGAGTTGAATGCAGTGGTTTGTGAATATGTGTTTGAATTCCAAACAATGTTTGGGGCTGATTGTGTTAGTGGAATTTTTTATTGCATATTATTCATGAGCATTGTCATGAATGCAAATACTTTTTAATTTGTGTTGATATTTGATATATTTGCTTCTTTTTGGACAGAATTTTCAGAAGAGTCGGATGCCAACTTTCTCTACAATTCTAAGGGGAGGGGAGGTTTTTAATTTGCTCAGAAATATTGGAGTATTTTTTTTACCAGAAATTTACTCTTTTATAAATATTAGCTTTCCGTAAATATCCCTTTTCATAGGCAGACAAGAATATGTTATCTCCTGTCTGCTTTCAGGGTACTTTGTTTTACCTGTGACTGTTGTTATTTGCTTCACTCATTTAGATTTAAATTCGCTCTCATTTTCACAGAATTTTGATGCAAATGTTAATTTTTGTGCTTCAATTTTATGCAGACAAGTTGTCTTGTTGAGCTCAGCGAAACTATTCATATACTCAAAGTTAAAGCAGATGCATACATTTGCAAGATCTGGAGAGCTGAAAGGAAATTTTGTGATTTAATGATGGATCGCACACTGCTAGTAATAAATGGCAAATAGTTGGCATAGTACAGAATAGAAAGAACATCTATCTATGCATTTTGAAATATCCTTGGCATAATTTAGAATACAAATATCAAATACCCATGCTGTTGTTATTAAGCTCCAGTAACATTATCAGGAGCACAACAACAAGATGAAGAAAAAGGGGGAAGTTTCCCCCCCGCACTCTGTGCACAATCTTTACCCTTCTTTCTCAGTTTCAACTCTCTGTGGCCGGGTGGTCGGAGAAGTGCATTGCAGCCTGCCAGAGAGGTGGTTGAATTTGGCCTCTTTTCGACCAAAGCAGAGAATCCTCCCCCCGAGATAATGCCCTGCCAGCTGCCTCCTCCGAGAGCTGTGCCAGCGCAGCGTGGGCTAGGCTCCGGGGGAGCTGGGGGCTGCTCTTGGCTCTGCCGCTGCCCAGAAACGTCATACCACCCGTGTGGGGCTCCGCCTTGGGATCCAAGAGATGCATTCTTTTCTTTTCCCTATATACTTCGTATATGCTTAGGGCTAAGTTTTGCCATTGTGTAAGCATGAGCATGAAGTAGCTTTTGCTGAAGAACAAACCAGTGGATACTGGAAAAATAAGAGCATTGAGTAAGAAAGCCCAACTTGATTTCTTAGCCAACCTCCCCCTCTCTCTCCTCTCTTTTTTTTTTTGCCCAGACCCCAGCCTTTCTGGGTGATAGGAATATTCTTGAACATTGGAGTAACTGGCAAAAGACTGGTAGTCATGATTTAAAAGAGCTCCTGGGGAGGAGGGATTGCACAGGTTAGTTGTGTACAAGGCTTGAATAAGAAGCAACCAAGGGGTGATAATTGTTAACTACAAATATTTGCAGAGCCTAACTACTAGCAAGGGAGAAATACTAATTTTCATAATACAGAAGAATGTAAGAGGGAGTGGATGGACAAAATGAAGAAACAAATTGTGCAGAGTGACTATCTGGAAAAAAAAAGCTATGGGTGTTACAAATACCCTTTGATAGCAGAATAATCTTGAAATCATACTAATAGCAGGCTTTGAGTTTATGAGTCTAAAGGTAGCATTTACAAACTCCATGCTAACAAAGAGGAAACAAACTTTTAATGACAGGGTGTCGTGGTTTAGAAAGGCCAGAGGGACAGTCCTTTGTTAAACACCCGGTGGGCTGAGGCAGGGACAGGGAGGGTTTCAGTCACCACTTAGGGTCACGGGCAAGAAACCAACACGACTTGGGAAGAACAAAAAAAACCAAATTGAATTTATTAACTATTTACAACAAGAAGCAAGATACTGAGAGAGAGAAACCACATCTTAGAAAGGCACTTCTCCCCCACCCCTCCCTTCTTCCCAGGCCCAAAGGCTTTGTTCTGTCCCTTCTCCCCCTGGTGGCACAGGGGGCAGGGGATGGGGGATGCAGTCAATCCCCCTCCTTCCTCCTCAGGGGAGGGCTCCTCACAGTCTGTCCCAGCTGCAGCGTGGGGTCCCTTCTCCCGGGAGAGTTTTTCTCAAAAACTGCTCCGGTGTGAGTCCTTTCCACATGGGGCCACAGTCCCCCCATGACTGCCCGGCTCTGGCGTGGGCTTCTCCATAATTCCTACGTGGGGTCCTCCACAGCTGCATCTTCTCATGGGCTGCACCAAGGGACAAACCGTGTGTCACCAGGAATCTTCACCGCGCTGCAGTGGACATTCCTGAGGCGCTTCTCTCCTTGCTTCCCTTCTCTGACCAGAGTGTCGTGTGGTCCTTCCTCTCAAAATCTCACTTCCCTCTCAGACGCAGGTCTTCATCGGCTCCCGAGGAAACTGACTCTCGGGTGAGCCATGGCAGAGGCTTGGGCTATGGCAGGTCGGTTTGCAGAAGCCGAGCAGGCGGCTGTGCTGATCCGCCCGAGTCGGTCCCTGCCCAGAGCCACACCACCCCCGTTGTTCCGTGTCCTCTCTTCAATCTGTTACTGGCAGAGGCACTGATGGGCTCAGCCCTGGCCTAGGGTGGGTCCAGCCTGAAGCTTGGAAACTTCCAGCAGTTTCTCACAGGGGCTAGGTCAGTGGTACTCCTTCCCACACTCCCCCTCTTAGTTACTAAACCCTTGGAGCCGGGGGTGGGGGTGAACCCTGAGCTGTCACTTACAGGGGCACCACTGCAGCCCCTCCCTTGCTGCAGCAGAGCTGGAGTCCAGGGAAACCTTCAGCAGCTGCTGACAGGAGCCATTGCTGTGGCCCCTCCCTGTTACCGGACAAACCCACTACAACAAAACCACAAGACAGGGAAAGATGGGATGAACTGGTCTTTTCTGATTTCCTAATTTTTACATCTTAGTAACAGATATTGGAAGGTATTAGTTATTACAGAATCCACTCTGACAAATTTAGGCATCTAGCTTGTGCCTGAATTTCAGGTTCTCTGCAAACTGTCCTCCTCAAAGCGAGTCATTTCCCTGTGAAGCCAACAAAGGGACATTCTGTCTGTCTAAATGCAGATTTAAGAAGTCCCTACATTGAACATGTGAAGATTTGCAGCTCAGAATTGTTTTATGGGGCAGAAGAAAGAAGTGCACACCTGGCAGCTGCGTGGAAAGGGACAGAGGAAAGGTGTAGAAACGTAGAGTTGTGATACGACACAACTGAACAGACCCCAGAGTGTGTACCCCGTCCACGTGCTAGACATGTCCCTGCTAGGTTTAGTTCAGCAAGAGGAAGGGGAAAGTCCTGCACGTGGGGAGGAACAACCCCAGGTACCAGCATTTGCTGGCGGCCACCCACCTGGAAAAAAGGGCACAAAGAGAGGTTCCCTTGGAAAATCAGGAAACACTTTTTCACTGTGAGGGTGACCAAGCACTGGCACAGGTTGCTGAGGGAGGTTGTGGAGTCTCCATCCTTGGAGATATTGAAAAGCCACCTGGGCATGGTCCTGGGCAACCAGCTGTAGGTGGCCCTGCGTGAGCAAGGGGGTTGGACCAGATGCCTCCAGAGATCCCTTCCAGCTTCAGCCAGTCTGTGATTCTGTAAAAGTCACCACTGTTTTGAGCTGGTAGCTGGCTAGGTTATTTTGGGTCAGTACCAGTTTGGTTTTAGACTTTTGACTGGAAAAATGTCAACACAGAAAGAAAATTTAAGTAATTTCTTTGTAAACTTCTACTCTTTTCCTCCTTGCTCTACCAAAACCTCCAGCCTGCCTGGGAAATATATATGTACTAGGACTTCAGAATAATAATTTATGGTGTTATTACCTTATAATCAGAGCGGGTTTTTTGGGTGTGCGCTTGAATTCAGCTTTAAAGAAGGCATTTTGAATGCCAGGAGTGGCAGGAAGCAACGCAGCCCCTTAATCAGCTTGTAACTTGCTTTATGCACATGATCGCTTCCCTCTTCCACCCGGGTAGGATGCTGAAAGAGGTCATAGAGGACGTGAAACGCTACAACTTGCCTGGAAGTCTAGATCTCTAGGGGCTGTAAATCAGCTTGATACCCAGAGATTCAAGAAAGCTGGTCAATAGCCTTCACAATACGGCTCTTTTTGAGTGACTTATGATTTAGCAGATCCAATTTAAAATGATAATATGAAAAAAACTACGTATGTGAAGGAAAGCCTCTTTCCCCTAAGCGTGCACACACACACACACACACTCCCCAACTCATAGTTTTGAGTTATGGCTCTGCCTGCAAACACTCCACAGGCTGTTGCAAACCTGGGGCTGTGTGCTGGGATGGAGATTTGGATCTGCTCGAGCTCATCTGAATAATTTCTAGAGGAGTCAACTGGACCTTCTCAAAATACAGCTTCTCCAGGGTGAAGGCTTTGAATGGGAGGCTAATTGCTCATGTGTGTGTTGTTTCTTAGCTGAAACTTTTCCCATTGCACTTGTGTGTTAGAAGCTGGAACTTGGCTTCCTGTCTGCCTAGTTTCTGCCTGAAGCAAGATTTTTATGACTGAGCTGTAAACCTCTTAGTGGAGAAGGTTGTAAAAGAAAAGCTTACAGCCTTTTTAACTAATTGTGGCCTTACCAGTGATTATAATAATTTTCTGAATTTATTTTTAACATTTTTTGTCCCCTCTGATGTCCCTGAGTGAGTCAGAGCTGGAGTGTGGGCATAAGATTCAGTGATAAAAATACAGAAAAAGATACTGGGAAAAGATTTTTCAACTTTCACAGCTTCCCACTCACCTCCCCAGACTTTGGATCAGTCCCTCACAGACCAGTCAGAAAGGGAAGGGATGGCGAGGTCACTGAGATGCTAATGCTTCTTTTCCCAGTGCAAAAGTAGTCTTTTATGTAAAGCAAAATAATTCTCAACCCCATTACAACCAGCATCCATTTTTAAAATTCATTAGTCAGAGAAATAAAAAAGGTATATTTATTTCTGGGAAAAAAATTCTCTTAAAATAATTACCTCTGAGAATGCCAGGACATTGGTTTCCTGAGACTGCTCCCAGATCTGCAATTTCATTCCTATTTTCGGTGGGGTTTGTCTCCAGTCTGCGGACAACCACCTTTTTCACATGTGCTGTGTGGCTGTCATGATCTTCCTTCTAAGAATCTAGGGAGCACTTCATGCTTGTCATGATCATGATATCTTACCTGGGCTCTTTTATAGTCTTTCTGGTACCGGAGGAGTTTCTTCAGCAATAAGCAATAGGAAGCCATGGCAGGAGAGGGTCTGTTATTTATTAAAATGTTGATAACTTCTGGAAAACCGAACTCCATCATTTCTGTCATGTAGTTTAAAATGACAGGATTCAATTCACTAGGGCAAAGTCTGAAATATTAGGAAGAAGATTTTCACTACAAATCACGCGTTCAGGTACAATGTCAGTATTTACAGTAAGTGGACAACACACTTCTTGTGGTGTAGCTGGAGTAGGGTAAATCGATTGCACAGGCCAATTGTGATACATGGTTGTGCAAAAATCCTCTGGCTATGCTAACTTGACTGCTGGGCTGAGGCTCTGTTACTGCATTATTAAATATTCTATTGTTGATGTAATTGATTACTCTGAAAGGACACCCACTAAGATTAAGCTTGAAAAATTGAAAGATGGAGAACAGCATTTTCTCATTTTAATCTAGTGTGTATACTTTGGTTCTCAGTACCATAGTCTCAAAGGGATTAACAGAGAGATAGTGTGGGTGCGTGGGCATAAGAAGACAGGAAGAGCCCCAAAGGCAAGAAAAATCTCAATGGACAAAAAAAATAATTATGGCAAGTACAGGGTTTTTTTTTTAATGTAAATTAGATTGTGGAATAAAACTGGTTATGTTATAATGATAATTATTTTACTCACAAGCTTCTGTGAGTAGTAAAGTCTAGTAAAGGCATTTTACAAATGCAACAACTCCTAAGACATTTTTTCAAACCTGTCAAACTTCCATATGAATGGGCACGGACACAGCTGAGGGAAAAGAAGGAAGGCAAACATAGGAAGGGTGGGCAATTCTCAGAGTAATGAACAAATTGTGGGTAGATTTCTAATAGCCCTGGCTGTGACTGGCAGTGGATCGCCTGAACTGTGGCAGGAAAATCTGTGCAGCCTGCACACACCACTGCAGATGGTGCAGATTACCTGGGCCAAATTTCTTTTTGATTGGTGTAAACTATTGATTTTTGAGAATGATCAGGGCACAAAATATTTGACCCCTGACTAGCTGCTATCTAGCTACCTTCAGCTGTGAGAAAGATGTAAAACTTCCATCACTGAAGTGTTTAAAGCCATGCAAAGTGTACTTTATAGCCTCTCAATATGAAAGTGAATAGCTTCTCGAAAGTTGGCGATATTTATGTGAAGTGTCATAGTGCCCATATCTTTTATAATAATCTTAACCATAAAGTGGCTTGCTAAGAAAAAATAGAGACTAGTTAGGGCCAGTTACAAAGATATGTGAGAATAAAAATTATTAGAATAACAAGAAATTCAGTGTAATATAAAAATGTTGTTCACCAGGTGGGCATGCAAGACCTAATTTTGCAGGAAAGGGTTAGAAGCATGCTGTCTAGAAATTAGTGGCACCAGTGAGGCATGATGAGAATGAAATTGTTGATACAATGGATATAAGCAGTTATAGAAGGATGTTTCCTCTTATGTGAAATTTATCCATGGTTAGAAAAGTTGATGCAGTGTTTTCTGTTTAAATCTTGGAACAGCCCTGAGCATGTAACAAAAATCTTCTAAAACAAAGAAAAGAAAAAAAAATTCCCCCAAACCCCAACACTTCCACCCAGATCCTGAATCCTGAAATCCCAAGCTAGAAGAGAGATGTGAAATTCGTTACCTGTTCTCACAGCTCGCAGCGTTCAGTGTTTTCCTGGTGAAGCCTTTGTTCAACTGTTTGTCTTTTATTGCTTCGTTGACTCCAGGCCTCTTAGCAGGGTCAGGCTCAAGTAAGGACTGCATGAGGTGTACAGCTCCTGTGCAGTATCTGACTATTTGGGCAGTGCAAAATTTCCCTTTTCCAGAAATGTGGCGCTTGCCCTGTTTCTCCACATTGTAAGAACCTCAGCTAAGATCCAGTCTCTAGGGCTACCTCTGGACTGCTGAATGAAACAGCTCCAGCTCTCCTCTGAGGTCTTGTGTGGTCACCCAAGGATGTCTGAGCAGGGTGGTCGGCATGGGTCAGACCATGTTTGGAGGCACGCTATGGATGTACAGATGCTGCTATAAATACAGCACTGGGCCTTGCTTCCTACTTCACTTGATTTCCCCGAGTGAATGCAGCCTACGGCATCAATAGCAGTCTCAGCATCGTGCTCACTCAGCGTTTGATCGAGGCTCCAAGAAGGGGCACTTCTGTGCCAGCTGACTACCCAGGAGTTACACTCCTCACACAAAGAAACTAATCTCATTGATAAAACCCTCTGCATCGAGGGAGGGAGATAGACCCGTGTGCTCAGATGACGTATTGTTCTTTGGCTTCCTGGAGTTGGGACAAAGAAAGCTCAAACGTTCCCATATGTCTGTCACTCAGCTCCAACACTGCATCATGTCCCTCTCTTTTTTTTTTTCTTCTTGGGAAAACTCTTCCAAATTCTTCCATATTCCTTAGGGATTTTTTGAAATGAGCAAAATGGCAAGTGAGCATTAAACTGGGAACATACTGCTCCTTTCACTTGTAATCTCCTTCAGAAGAACTTAGATCTAAAGTATGCAAAGCTTGTTTACTACTGCTCTCTCACTAAATTCCCAATAGGCAAGGGAACAATGGAGTTATCCGCAATCTTCCACTGACTGTGTGGGCTTTGTAGAAAAGCAGAGATAATGCATTTATTAGTAGAAGCTGTAACAATAGCATAAATAAGAACAATTAGAAATATAATAATTGCAGCTATGGAGGGCTCATAGAAAAATGGAGCTGCTATGTGGCAACCAATCTTCAAAGAAAGATAAGTGACAGACTAATGTACAAACATTCTGGATAGCTATGGTAGATATCCTCATACCATTTGCAGGGGGAGAAAAAAGAAATTGAATCATCACATTATCTTGATATTGTAACTCCAGACTAGATCCAGCTAGCTTAGTCTGGAAATGTCTGCTGCTTCCCAGTGCTTGGCTGCAGGCAGCCACTGAAGAATCTTGGTTCCTAGGCTCATTCTTGCCTAATGTCAGAGCAAAGCTGCTCAAAATGATGGGGAGATCCAAACTCATGCTGGTAGATAGCTGGGCAAAACATGTCTCATTCTGCTCTGCTTTCTAGCTTGGTCAGTGAAGCTGCAGGCTAACAGCTGTGAGAAGGGGCCCAAACCTGGGATGGTCAACAGAAAAGATGCAAGTCCAAGTGGAGAACAAATAGGGACTAAAGTCAGAGGTGTGTAGGAATCATTGTAAAGCAGCAGAATTTTGAGCTTTGAGGAAGTGCACTTTGGACTGCTAACCCAGAGGGTATGTGCATCAAGATGACTTCTGGGTTTTAGAGCCATGGGCTGTAATTCAGGCTAGAGCTTTTGAGAGCTATCTTTCCAGCTGTCCTAAAAGACTCCATAAACCTCATTAAAGATTGTCACTAAAATTCACTGAAAAATAAATGTTATATTTCAGTTCTTTCTCATGAAAATATGAACAAACTCTTCACAAAAATAGCCCTCCCATTTCTTTAACTATCTCAATGTTGTGGGTTCTGTCTGTAGACAAAAGATAAGCTCTTCCGGAAAAAATTATCTAAAGTTTTGATGACTGATTTTGGGGAAAAACAGGTAAGAATGCATGGCTATGACACACAGCATGGGACATACTAAACATGACAGCGTTCTCATTTACTGCACAACTGCTCCACTTACGTAAAAGCAATGTACATTTTATTCCCCCTGTAAATTAGTACCAAGAATAGCGGTCTTTTGGAGAGACAGCAATGTTCTTTTCCTACTAACCCAAGAAAGAGATCTTGCCTAAGGCACACAAAAGTTATTTCTAAATGCAAGCAAAGCAACTGGGAAAGGTACCTCTTATTTTCCAGAAGATTGCATTATTGCTAAATTCACTTTATTATATGGGTCAGACCTTTTATACACTAGTATTCTTTATAAAAATTGGAGTGTTTACCAGGGGAGATATCTGACGGAATAGGGCTGATTTCCCCAGTTAACATCTTTTGACGTAGTTGCTTGATATTAACAGGTTCCACCACGAAGGGTGATGTGCCGGTTAGCATAGCAAACATGCTTATACCTCTGTCAAAGAAAAGGACAAACTTCAGAGCTCCATTTAATGCTAATAAATATTTGTTAAAAAATCCCACAAAGCTCTGAGTCAGGTTTCAGAGATTTGCCTTCAGTATCAAGAACAAGGTTACACATTACCTCCAAGCAGCAATTTGTACTGAATACACATCTTACGCCTTTTTTCTTTGTGTAAATGCCATTTTAACTAGAAAAGAATGTTGTGGGAAGTGTGTATGAAATAGACGGTACAGTGAGTGACTGGAAAGCCTGCCGTGTTGAAAGTGGAAACCTGCTGTTTATTTTTAAAATAAGCTCATTGGAGTGTCAGTGTAGTGTACGCAGCCCATCAGAGTAAAACCTTTCAGTTTCGAGGCTGAGTGACAACACAGAGCAGGGACTGATGCGATAGATCTTGTTCCAAATAGTAATTCAGTTCTTCTTGCTTTGCTCAAATTACTAAATTAGGTGTGACTTACACCCAGAAGGCATTCGTTTGGTAACAGCTTGCTGTTGGCTAAAGACTTAAAACTTTAACTCTTGCGAAAGACTAACAGTCTGCTAGCAGCGATCACTAAACTTTCTGAAGGTTTGCCATTCATTATGGGGAAATACCAACATTTGGAAAGCTTGCTTAGCTGTCCCGAGTTTGTGAACAGGGAGGTTTCCTTGAACACTCTCCATGGTACTTCCTTGCTCCAGCTGAGCTGCGCCACCGCAACGCCACTCCTCTTTGCCATCCTTTGCCGTTTCTCTATTGAACTCAGTTGAGACAGTAATTTTAGAAATTCAGGCCCCTTTGATTTAATTGATCTGGTTTGTACATTAGTGAAGATGATGACGATTTAATCTGTGAAATAGATCTGATCGTGGTGTGCACAACTGCAAGCTTTTCTTAATGTTTTCAGACAGCTGAAAAACCCTGAGAAGATGAGGGCACCACTGAAAAACCATGAGAAGATATTGGTACCTTTTCCTAATTGTTGCATTGGATTGTGTTTGAACCACTGACCTATGGAAAAATGCTTTTTATCACTCTTGTCTAGGACTTACTTTGCCTCACTTTAACTAGCTAAAACCTAGCTATCAGTAGTTATCAATGGGAAGAGATGGACCATTCCGAGAGAGATTAATCACAGCTGTGCTATACATCTGCTTTAGGCTACAGTTAAGTATCTCAGGAGATGAACACTGAAAACAGTGGGACAGTAACTGCCTGGTACAACCCAGATGCCTAGCTGTTAAATGGATAAATTTAGGTGAGATCTATCTCTTCTAACTTTACCAAACCTTCTGATAAATCTAGTCCTTGAATGTAGTGCTTTCCAAAAGTTTCCTGATGAATCCTTTGATTAAAAATGTACAGAGATACAAAGGAAACATACTGCAATGAAACGACTTTGAGTTGACTGAAATAGCAATGACTCTCATTCTATAATACATCATAGCATGTGGGTTAAGCGTAGCTGCAGTTGAAGCAAGAGAAGGGCCCCTGATTATTCTCTGATGCGTGGAAGTAACGTGCAGTGCAAATGAATCTCTAATGCCATTACAACATTAAATAAATTTTTCTTTTCGACACTGCAAACACTACCATATACTTTAACTTGCAAACTCTTTCTCCTCTATCCCACTGAACTATCTGGGTTGGTTTGAATACAGCAGCTCTTTCCTCAGTTCAGGCACTGCACGAAACCTAATCACTTTCCAGTCCTCCAAAGATTCTTTAAAAACTTATGCACAAAATCATGATTAGGGAAAGCAGGCACTGCTCTTTGCAGTTGCCTCATAGGAGCCTTAGCTGTATTGTAGTTGAATCTAGCTGGTTTTCTGAATGTGCTTTTGATGGAATATACCTTTCTAGTTCCCATTGTAGTGAGTCCGTGTCAGTCCTGCTGCATAAAGTCAGCATTTCTCCACTACACCGAAATCTTTTGATTCCAGAGTCCAGTCAAGCTGTAATCCTTTACTTTTTTTTATTGACAACAGAAGCAACTTATCTTTCTAATTAATTTTTTAATCCATCAGAATTCCCTTTTCCACTGTCATAATGTGAACAATTCAGATTTAAATTGTAAATATGTTTTATGCCTAAAATGCAGATTACGTCTACGTTAAACAACCAAATATGTAAGTTTTATATAGCCCTTGACTTATTATGTGATGTTTATTAACAGAGTGATTTCAGTAAATAGTTCTAAGGTTACTGTTTTGCCTTCATTCAGACATCTGAAATGTGAAATGAGTATAATTCTGTTTAAGTGCTGATAGCATCCTCTAGGCCTGAGGTCTACAAAAATTCAGAGTAGCACTCTTGAAATCCAAACTTATACTGAAGTAATTTGGTACAATTTGTCCCTTCAGCCTTAATTTTGTGTACGATTCATATCCTGTAAATTTAGAGGAAGCTGAGCTATAAAAATCACAGTTAGGTCAAAACCCTAATATACAGTACATCTGCCAGAAGCAGGTCTTGAGACAAATAATGTGCATTATACATTTATGTGTATATAAATCCTCTTTCTCTTTTAAGCATATAGGAATGCTAAACTTCTACTTTACACATCTGAATCAGATGCCTGTACGTAGGTACCAGCAACCTTGTAGATGAAACTAAAACGTTTTGTCCTCTGTAGATACACAATTTAGTAAAGACTTATGAGATCTCCTCAAGGAGACTACTATTGAAAGCTGGATGAGTAGATGGGACATCCCAGTTCAGAGCAGCTCTGTACATCCAGGGCTCCTGTTCCTTCTGTCAGGTGTCCAGAATGAGGTGGCTTGGGTTTGGATCAAATTCAGTGTTGCGTGATGAACAGAAGCAGAACGTTACAATCCATCAGATCAATACATTTGTAGAGTGGGATGGGAGGTGTCACTTCCAAGCCAAAAACTCCAATTACTCTTACAAGCCTTGTAAGCTGTTAAAAATCTACAGACCTCTATCATTGGCTTCAATAGCTGGATTTTTACCCTACCACTTGTTAGTTAAGATACTGCAAGAAATTAGGGTTGCAATTGTGAATAGATGGGAGGAATCTGAACAAAAGCGCATTTGACCAGGTGCTGGGTTTTTGAATCTTAATGCTCTAGATGAAGATTTGTCTTAGTCTATATTACTCATTGTTGTCTTCTATGTCCTGAATCATACCTGCTAGAAACGAGCTTAAAAATTGTGTTCTGTGACCTGGGCATATGGTTGCCATTGGCACAGCTGTGGAGGAGTTGCTACATGGGCACATATACATATAGATAAACATGAACTGCCTTGATGGATAAACAAGAACTGCAAATGATGGACATGGAGAGCCGCTCTCCTGTCTAGATCCATGAAGATCAAAGGACACAAAAATGGACTTAATATATTTTTTTCCTAGCTCCATCCAGAAAAGCTGTAAAAAAGGTAAAAAACTGCAAACTTGACCGCTAGAACTGCAAACTGCAAATGTAATTGGAAGGTCTGAGATGATTTATGTGAAAACTGGCTCTTCTGATGACACCTTCTGCACTCTTCTGTAGTATCAGACAGATATAACGAACAAGGAAAATGGAATCCATTCAGCTTTGTGCCACCTGTGAAGTAAATAGCTCCACTTCTTTCTTCGTAATCTGAGATAAAGGGCCTAGACAAGGTATGGATGAAATCTTCTAGCTCTGTTGTAGTCACATCTTTGGTCTGTGTGTCTGAGACTCAATTTTCCTTTGTAGGTTTCTTCCTTTGGCAAAATACCCCCTAAACAGAAAATTCCCATTTGTCAGACCGGGGCTTCCAGGGCTTCTGATTTTGGCAGAAGTTACTCCGGTATCGGTTGTACCTGTGTGCCAAAAGGACAGGAGGGTGGGGGGTTCATCAGAGGGGGCTGGCACCTGCAAGCTCATTCTCTGCTTTTTTGGAACAGGCTCCTAGAGCTGGATACCCTACCTTCTGCTGACTTCCCTTGCCACAGGCTTATTATAGAGTAGCACGGGCATTGCTCATTTGATTTTTTTTCTCCAGTGTTCTGTGAGGAATACACATTTCAAGATATATTTTTTCACAACTGTGTTGATTTTTTTTCTGGCAACCCCTCTCTGATATATCTCTTCTTTCCCCAGTGATGCCCCAAAGCAGAGTGCCACCAACCCATTTAGTTCAAAGTCTTGTCTAAAACCATTCAGTGCTGAGAGTGTTTCGATAAGTGTGTTTTTAGATCTACTTACACGGACCAGACATCCACTTTTGGACCATATTTCCGATGAGCAAGGAGTTCTGGGGCAGCATAAGCTGGACTTCCACACTGGGTATGCAACAGCTCTGGGGAGAGACCCTCAAACTTTGCAATATTGCTGAGTCCGAAATCGGACAGCTGCAAAAACAAAGGCAAAAAAGTTTTGATCTCTTCTCAAAATAGTGTAACTTTAGGAATTGGTTGAAGATAGGAGAAAGATGAAAGCATCAGGCTTTAGCATCTGGTGACATCTCAGCTGTGGATGCCAATTTGGGTTCAGATAAGCGTGCCATGAATTAGCAGAGGTAACAGTGAAGTTACGCAGCCATGGGGCCGTACGCCTGGTTTGGTTGCTTTTGGTTTAGGTGTTTCAGTTTGCCTCGGTTGTCTATGCTGGTACAGGAGCGCAGTGACACAGCTGCGTTAGCACGGCTTAATGAGCTGCAGCATTAGGCTCAGCTGGGTGTGCTTTAGCCTGTGGGGTAAATGTGCTAACTTCAGCCTTTTTTTGCTGTGTATGTGCATGTGTGCAAGGGGGAGGGAAGAGAAAGGTGTGATTGTAAAGGACTGGCTGGCTATAAAACAGGGGTGAAGAGTTGGTGCCTTTTTTCTCAGAGGTGTTAAGCTTTTAAAAGTTTGGGAAACACTGGGTTAAACATGTGGCCTCTCTAAAAGTGAGCTTCCCTTGCGGGGATTTTTCTGTGCGGTTTCCATAGAATAAAATTAATGTTTCTCTGAGCTGTGTTAACTGCTTGGTGCAAATTCCCTTGTTTTTATAAATGTTTGCTTCACAACCCTAGCAATGTTTCTGTTAGTCACCAAAAAATATATTTTTTTTTTTTCACACGTGCCAAATGATGGGGTTTCTAGCTGGAGTAATGACTCGACAGAAGCTAATGTGTCCATACCTGCATTTCACCCCAGAAGATTTATTTCTTGGTCTACAAATCACTTCTGTTAGGAACAGCTTTCTACACGTAAAAGCTGTAATTGTTTCTTGCTTCTCCAGCAATACACAAGGGAAAACAATAGGCAAAATTGTTTTCCTTGTTCTCTTACAAACATGTTCTAGTTAAAGCTCAAATAAACAAGCTGTTAAGTTATACTTCATAACTTATTTATTCTAAAAGCTTGAATATGTTTGTTGAATAGTCACAAGCTCATGCATAAAATGTGCTCTTTAAATAGTTGCTGAGCTGTCACTGAAAGCCACACAAAATAAAAAGCTGGAAACCAGCTTCACCGATAGCGTGCACCTACCAATGATTTTTGGTGTTGTTGTTCTCATCAGGAAGAAAGTTTTCAATTTTTAGGTCCCTGAAATGAAGACAGAAAGCAAACTTATAAGATGTCTGATGTCCCAGCTAACCATTTGCAGATAGATTTTAGTGAAGTTTAATTGGAATAATAACAATAGCTCTGCACAGCTCTGCCTACAATTGTAACAAGATCCTTATTCCTTCCTGAAGTTTTCAGTTGGGAAAATGGAAACTTTCGGTATTTCAGGGAATATTTTATGAGTATGTATTTTAAACAGACCATTCATTTTAGGAATCATCTGTTCTACTGATGCATTTAAAAAAAATAACAGCTTCTATTTCTTCTTCTGAGTGAAAAAGAAAGTTGCACATACTTGGACTCAGAGTCGTTTTGTCTTTGTTTGAAGTACTGAGTATTTCTGCTTTATTTGTGAGTAAAAGGTGCCCAAGAGATATGAAGGATAAGATGGGAGCAGGAAAAATGATGTCTGCCTTGCTTGTGGAAGAGTGGAGGTGTACCAAAGCTGCGAGAGATACCCTGAAGGTGGAGAAATCTCCGCAGTGATGTTTATGTAAACAGGGTCAACCAATATCAGCTGTCCCTGCAGCAGGACACAATTCAGAGCTGCAGGAAAAATGCTGTTAGCTGGCTCAGGCGCGTACTCGCTTATTGTGGGAACATTTATATCCTTACAAATTCAAACCAAAAGCCAGAATATTGCTCCGCTGTGGGGAGCGCCTAAAGTGGCAGCTGAAGTCTTTCTCAGCACGGGGGAATCCTCAGCCAGTGTAATTTGGGTGTTGGGAGGTGGTCCAGGAGCCTGTGATGCTTTGCTGCCTCCCATCACGGCCTCCCGCGTGCCGCTGGGGGCTTCCCTCGGCTCTGCAGGGGATGCAGGGGAACAGAGCGAGTTTCAGAAGCGGCTCTGGGTACATGGATTTCCATCCCACCCGCTCTGAAGTTGTGAAACACTTTAATCAGCCCAAAGACCTCAGAGAGTACACGAGGCCAAAGCAGAAGAAGGGATGGGAACAAGGAGAGGAGCAAGGAGCAAGGTCTGGGAGAACTGGTGCTGCATTATTATCTCCATGGTTCTAGACGGGACAGCATTGCACTTGAAACCCTCTGCTGCCACAGGCTGAGAATGGGTTGGAGATGGTTTTGATGATAACTTTTTAATTGGTTCTGATTTGAATGGTGTGTTTTCTGGAGTGGCAAAGAAGCCAGTGCCTGAAAGCTGGGAGGTAGATTTAAGTTAACTTTGTTCGTAGCCTGCCCCTATGACATAAACCCGTGCACTAGAACTGTGCAGTGTGTTTCAGGCCACTGCAAAACTGATGTCTCTGTTGCATTTTACACCCTGCAGTGCATTCTGATGACCTTTACTACACTACAATTAAATAATTCTACATTGGATTGCCACAGCTGCTGTTCTGTAGGCTGAGATGAGTGCTCACACAGTTAATAAGAATGTGTGCTTTCTTGCCTGAAAAGCCTGATAATGGTCATTATTAAAGATTACATCATGTCAGAAGTTATCTTGCATCAAAGACACATCTCGTTCTTTTTTTTTCCAAAGGAAATTTTCCCAGAAATGTTTTAAGTTTAAGCAATATCATTAATTTTTTCATTCCTGTGGGGACTTCAGAGAGAGTGCCTAGAGAGCAGCTTGTGATGCTTCTCTAGATCTTTGGTCCAGAAGTGATTCGGAAAGATATATGACATTTTTATATGAGAGGAGAGAAAACATCCAGGAAAAATATCCAGGAAAAATTAGGAACCGTACATACAAGCAAGTTACTGTCACTTAGCAAGTGCCATCTGTAGGACTTAGTAGCTGACTGTGTGCGTGGTACAATCCAATTGCAAGGTCAGGTTATTTAGCTTATATGTCTTTATTTGAGGTTTTTTAAGCTCAGATGCATTGCCTCACCTCTAGGCCATGTCTAGAACAGGCCTAGGGATAGTTAGCAGAGCTCTGCTGATGAGTGTTACCTTGTGAAACTGTTGAACCTGATCTTGTGCCTGAGCCTTCTTATTAGTTTGGACTAAAAATAGTTATGAAAGTGGCCAGTTTTTCATCGAGTATATTATTAAGACAACAGAAAATACTGTTTTTTTTCTGAGGTATATCCCAGGGTTAAAAATCAGGAATGCCCATAAGACCTTTCTGAGCAAAAGTAAATTAAATTAGCAAATTCCTGAGCTCATCACTTAGGAATGAGACCTTGCAATCACCAGGCACCTCCATTCTTGTAAAATAAAGAGACACCAGGCGCAGACCCAAGTGTTGGCACACAATTATCCATCTTATGTGCCGTGATACCTGGTGTGATTTTACCAGCATTCTCCACATAGAGCAGCCGCTGTTCTGCACAGGCAGCTTGGGAACCCTCCTTTCCTTGTGTTAAAGCAATGCAAAGGGTTGAGCTTTGCTCAGTGATTAGATGAGAAAATCAGACTGACTTTGGGAGGTAACTTCCCTATTTCTGTGCTCCTCTGTCTGGAAACGTTGATGCCTTCTTTTCAGAAGAGGATACACCCACAATTATCCTTGTCGGCTTAACCTCGGCAGCGAGTTGCTATAAATCAGTGCAGCTGGAGCTGAGCAGGGATGCTGTTCCAGATCTTTCCCAGTCTGCTTCTGGTATGAGGTCAAGGTCACAGCTCTGAATCTCAAAGCTGCTGACCGGACCCGTGCCTGCGACCTAGCAAGGTGTCTGGGCACCTGTCAGACCATGCAGCTTCATAAACCCTGTGACAGGGTGCTTGAGAGACAGGGATGAATTTTGCTTTGCTTAGGGCGGTTTGATAGTAAAGTGTCACTGGAGGAGCTCACACCACTTTGCACCTGGCTACTCTCAGGGTGTGCAGCAGAATTCTCTCTCGCAAAGCTTTCCCATGAAATGGTTACCAACAGAAGAAGGTAAAAGTAGGGGAAGAAGTCAGGCTACTCCTCTGCTCACTGCGAAGAGTTGTTTCCAAACAAAAAGAAGGGGAGAGGGCTTGAGAAATTCATGAGGAATGTTGTAATGGGAAGAACATCAATGTTATGACCATGAACGCTGAAGAAATGCTGTAAAACAGATTAGTTAGGGAACCAGCAAGACAGGGATGTCAGTTTGGACTAAGTGGGTGAAGCCCCTTGGGTTTATTTGCTGGTGGGTTTTTCTTGCTTGTTTAAATTCTCTAGGTCAGATACTGGCTATTTCTTTTTTTTCCCATTCCTTATTAATTAACAAATCCAATACAATTGAGTACTGGATTGCAAGCATTTCAAGTCACAAAGCACTTGTAAATGCTGAGCCATCACATTCACAGCTTATTTGTTTCATGGTTGCTGTAACGATACAGTCAACTGGATTACTTGTTAGGTCCTGGGGGCTTTCTTGATGAGTGCCTTTACCACTTAGAATTAAGGATCTGATTGACCAAGAATTGTTAAGTAAAACAGAAAAATGGTGGGAAAAACTGCTGCTTGCCTATTCTTGCACCTAAAATGGAAGTCCTTATTCTGCTGCTCTTGGCATATGCACTGAGATCCCTGGTGGGGGGAAGATCAGGTCTCCTTGCGTGGGCTGCTTAGGTTCCTCTAGCAATGGCTGAAGTTGTCATCTGTCCTCGTAATCCAAAAGCCAGCGTGGAAGGGCAGCAACCTGCTGCAGACCTGGACCCGCAGGACCATGTCCTCTGCTCAAGCTGTGAGCTGCGTCTCGTCAGTCGTCTGTCCTGAGTGATGTGTGGTTATTTCAATATGGTGTGGCTAACCAAATGAAATCAATATTTATATGCGTAGCCACACTGAAATATTTGAATTAGATACATGTTTTTCACCAGCTAATTCTGAGATAATCGTGACAAAGTATTGATTTGCTGCGCTCATTAGCTGTTATCCCTGGACTTCTGGACTTTACTCCCCAAGGAGCACGTAACAGTTTATCTTCTACCACCACTGAGAATAAAATGTTTTATTATGATGGGCTGAGAGAATACAATCTTCTTCTCAATGCCTGTTTTTATGAAGGAAAATTAAAGAAATGCTCTCAATGAAGAAGAGCACTCTATGTTCTTCCCCATTTTCTTTTCTTACTGTTGTTTGGAAGGGGGGAAACATCTTAGCTGTGAACAATCCCCTGGCAGTGCAGATGCTCTACTGCAGACAGAATTTGCCTGGTGTATCTCCTTACTTCCTTTTCTGACAGCCTCTTATTGTCACAAATTCTGTCCAGAAGGTCCCCACCAAGGCACAGTTCCATCACCATGTAATAGGAGTTGTCGGTCTCCAAGGTCTCATATAGCCGAACAACGTTGGGGTGCTTAATCATCTGATGTATCCATGGCTCACGCTTCATGTTTTTTAAAACGTAGGAATCCTGCTTGGCTTTTCTCTTGTCAATGACTTTTATGGTTGCCTAAATTGCAAGATATATGCAAATTGACAACAAGCTTTGCAGACTGGTTTTCAAAAGGATGGGAAGTCAACTGACGTTCGGGAGAAGCTAGTTTTGACATGGTGTTGATAATCAGCAGCACAGAGAGAGACATTCCAAATGGAAGAATACAATTTTATTTCTCTTGAAGGCCAGAACAGGAAGGCTGAACTCTGTCATATCTGTCCCTCTACTTGCATTAATAAATACACATATATTAAATGTTTTCAAACGAAAAAGTCCGTACATGCCTGACTGGTAACTGCCTCTGTACTGTACCGCATCTTTTTTGTAACATGCTCCCTTCTGACTTGGTCTAAAGTCACTCAAGATACTGGCTACAATGGGCTGGAATTAGGTTCTTTGCAGTTTGGGAAGCTAGTCAGCCAGTGAAGCTGAAGCCACAAGAAATGTAAAAATCAAAAAGCCACTTGACAGTAATCCGCCTTTCTGCAGTAACTTCTAGTGGTATGTTATTTTAGCCCAACTGAGCTAGAAATAACAGATGTTATCTGTGTCCTGCCGTAGAAATGATTGCTCTTGGAATGGCTGGGTTTCTGTAAGTATTGTCCATAGCTTTAAAGGTCAGAGACATGGCACTAATTACTCAATGAGGATTATCAGGGAAAGCTGATTAGAAATTGTCCTTACGCCATCATCCTGTTCTCTTTCAGTGGCAGGATATCTTTGTTTTCTATATTGTTTTATAATTGTGAAAACAGTTGCACTCAGTACATATTCACACCTGTGATGGATTACACATGAGCAATAAACTAAATTTATGAGGTTAATTTATGAGGATAAGGTTCAGAGGACAATTCACTGGGTAGATTGTGGTTTGCAGATCAAATGGTCTGAAATTTTCTGACAAAAGTTAGTGTGAAGTTACTTGCAATTCCTAGTGCGTGGTACCCTCTCATTAGGAGCTTACCTTTTCCCCCGTGGGGATGTGCATCCCCTCCATCACCTTGGCAAAGGAGCCCTTGTTGATCATTTTGCCTACTAGGTAATTCCCAACTTGTTTGGAGTGAGGGAAAGGCTTCCCAGTCTCTTGGGGCATCTTGTTAAAACAAGCAGGTATTTTTATATCCTTTCAGTTTTTCTCCCATTCTGGTAATATCCCATCCAAGTTGCCAGTGTCTGTCATTTTGTCACCCAAGCCTGCTTTCATTGCTGTGGGCATCCCTGGAGAGTCAGATTTGTGTTGTTACTTTCCAGATGTGGCTTCTGATTCACAACAGATCCAGGCATTAAGTCTGTACATCTTGCAGTGCTAGTGCCATCCCGCCGATCACACAGCAACTAATCCTTTCCCTCCGAGACGCTGGGCTTGTCACTGATCTCTACCCAGGTCACACAGATCTGCTCAAGCAGAACCAAGTGGTAGATTATTAACCTAATCTGGTACACGATGTCAGTTAATGCCCCAGATCTGCCGAGACAGATGACACGTAATCCCAGCGTTAGCCTGGAGTGTACGGCTCTCTTCCTCCTACAATAGTTCCCTAGACATATGCTCAGGGCAGGTTGCACCAAACTAAACTGAGCCACAGTTTTCCTTGCCTGCATATTGCTGGTGTGCAAGGGCACGATTTTATTCTAAAAACACTGTGGTAGCTGAGTTATGTACCTGATGCTGTGCAAGCATTGACACATTAGCTGTATAAAGCATATAAATATATATGGACTTGTAGAACATTTCAGTCCTAGGGTCCTGGCCTGGCTCCAGGTCTCTCAGAGGTATCTGGCATTTCCTGGGACTGGATTCATGTTCTGTAAAATGTAGCTCTGTGTGTGTGACATGAAAACAAGAAAAGAAAATAGTTTTTTCTACAGCTGTTGTCTATCTATATCTGTCTTCATTACCTGGGTTCTTTCCAAAGTCCCAGAGAGAGAAAAGAGCCTTTCCAGAGAGTGCTTTCACATACCTGCAATTTGAGCTGGGAGTTGCCATCTGTCTCCACTGACTACAGTGAAATCTTAGGGAACCAAAGCCCTTCCCATAACTTTGTGCAATGACAAATCTTTTCTCCACCCTTTGTCACTTGGAATTGAACAAGAAGTCGCGCCCTGCTTGCCCGATTTGACTTGTGAAGCTCATGAAGGGCAGAAGTTTTCCACGATGAGTGAAAATTAAAAATTTTATTTTTTTTTAAAAAAGCGCTTAAAATCCCAAATGGATTTACTGTATGCAAGTTCAATGCATCACCATCTGCATGCAGCTGCTTGCAGGAACAGGGCAACCCCTTGCCTCTTAGTGTCTAAATAAAAGATAAAGTCCCACTAAGCTGAGCAGGGCATCTTAGTAACATACTCGGTTGTCATTCTTTGAGCTGTATCAGTTGCCCTGCTGGAATGGGACTTTGGTAACTTAAGTGCCTTTTTTCTGTTCCGTACAGAAAGCCAGAAACAAAGGAGGCATGGTTTTCTGAGGGAAGAACCAGGAAAATCTCCTTGATTTGTGCTTACTATTTGCTCTGCCTCTTTCCCAACTTCCTAAACCACAGTTCATTGACTTTCCCACTAAAAACAAGGAAATAAAAGTGAGGGGAACCACTGAATGGAACAGAAACCCCATATTTCTGGCACGTTTCAGAAGAAAGGAAAAAACCTCTTTAAAAATATAACAAACATTTAAAACATGATAGCTAGCTAAGTTAACTATTGCTATTTTTGGGGAAAGTCCCAACCTGACACCTTGAAAAATGTTGAAGTCGAAAAGCTTCCAAATACCTTTCAAAGTAATTTTTTTGGCACAGCGGAGGGTTAAAATAAGGAGGCAGGGCAAAGGAGCAAAAGAGAGTCCACCTCTGTGTTAGGGAGTCCACAACTAGTGATCACAAGCCAAATGAAACTGAAATCCTGGATGAGAACAGTTTAGAAGACCCAATAGAGTCTCCATAGAGGAGAAATGTTGGTAAGAATAATCTCCAGCAAGGAGGAAGGATTAACACCATAGAAGGAATGACTACCTTAATGGCTTCAAAAAACTAACAGCCCTCTGTCCCAAACAAGCCCCGGGCTAAACTGTTGCATATTTTTACCACCTTGCACTCATTTGGAGGGGTGGGAAGGGAGGCAGTTCTGCTACCCTGAGAAATAAAAAAACTTAAACCAACATATATCTTCCCTACCAGCAAGTGAAAAAAAAAAGTTTTTATATAAATTGGAGACTAATGACAAGCTTGAGAAGACAAATTTTGCTTTATCACTCCATATTCTTAGTGCCCTTCTAGGAAAACTGAGATGAAAAGCGTTTCTCATGATAACTGTGCTACTGATCCAGCTGTGTGTGCAGGAATTAACTTTCTGCAGAGGCCAGCCTAGTTAAATAACCTCATTACTTCCAGCAGAAATAAAACAGCACGGGTAGGAATTTGTCACTTCACATCCACCATCTTGGATTTCCTCCTGGGAAGCAAAATCCCGACTGTAGCTGTATCCAAAGCTCTTCTTGTCTCACGTTAGGGATGAGGCAATGTGGTCCTGGTTTCTGTTTTTTGCCATTGCAGGATGAAGCCTTGGCTTAATGAAAGGCTCGGTTTTGCTTCTTGGAGTAGTTCTTTTTGAAGTCCTAATTTATACTCTTGTGAATACTGCCAGTTTTGTAAAATCTAGTGTGAGATTTTTCAAAAGGGCCAAAAAGTCAGATTCTTAGTTCTGTGAAGTCCCACTGATTTAACTCAAGAGTTCCTCCGAAGCCTGGCTCTTTATGGTCACACAGCACATGCTCTGCCTAGAGATGTGCTTTCCACAGGCACCAAGGGCATGCTGACCTGGTCAGGGGCTGTGATGTTGTGTGGGAGCATCATAGTTTTGATTCTGGCTGGGGGCCAAACTCAACAACCGCTTGCTCTCTCTCCTGCCTCCCGGAGATGGGGGAAAGAATTAAAGGGGTAAAGGGAAAAGAGACTTGTGCGTTGAGATAAGAGCAGTTTAATAACTAAACTAGAATAAAATTGGAAATCATAATGATAGTAACAATGATGATGATAATAATAGTCATATATACAAGTGTACAAATGAGGGATACACAGTGATACTGCTCACCACCCGATGTCCAAGGCTCAGCCTGTTCCCGGCTAACAATACCAGAGCAGGGAGAGTCCTGAAACCGCACCCCCGGAATGGAGATAAGAGCCCAAGTGTCCGAGACCAAGAGCTGACAGAGGGAGGGAGATGACTCTGGGAGAGGGACCACCTGTAGAGAGACAATCTGGAAAGAGAGATACTTCTGGACAGAGCCTCACCTATATACTGGGCATCATGTGCATGATATGAAATGGACTACTGGGCAATTTGGGTCTCAATTCTAAACCTAAGGTCGAATACAAGGCCAGCAATTGGGGCTGTGCTCCTTCCCAGCTTCCCTGCCCCTGCAGACACTGAAAAGCTGAAAAGTCCTTGACTGTCCTGGCAGCAACTACAAACATCAGTATGTTATCAGCCTTCTTCTCAGCACAAATCCAAAACACAGCCTCACACTAGCTACTGTGAAGAAAGTTAACTCTGTCCCAGCTGAAACCAGGACAGGGAGCAATGCTGTGGGGGGCTGGGAGATAAGGCTTCTTAGTCAGGAGGCTGCATCCCACCAGAGACAGGTTTTGCTAGCCGGGAGGAAGCATCCTGCTCTCAGGACAAATTCAGCATCTCCTCCTGGATCAGCATTGTCATAGGGATGTACCAGCATGCACAGAACTAGTGCAAACATCTCTTTTCCAAGAGTGGTGCTTTAATGCATGTGTATTCTTAGGTGCTTTGGCAACAATCCCCACTCCCTTGACTTTTGACTTTCCCTCTAACCGCTGCTGATTGCTGCTTGAGGTACTAATGGTGCTGGCTTAGGTGCTGAGCTTGGCCCACTGTGGAGCACTTGAAGGCTGTGAACAGTTCATATTTCCCCATGGCTTAGGTTGCCTGCGTGTAGGACGTAGGCTCAGCAGCTCCTTCGAAGACTGAAAGCTTTTCAAGTTTCATGCAGAGAAGTGGGGATTTCCTTTTCAGAGAAGGAAATCCAAGATGGTGGCATCTAAATGTGGTGAATGGAGCAAATACAGGGGAAAAAATTGGCTTGAAGACATAGTAGGAGGAATTTCATCTAAACAGCAACCTCACAGTCTGTATCGTAATAACTCTCAGATCCTGGAACCACCTCAGTCAGTGTTTTATAATGTACCTAAGACATGCCCTTATTGCACTGTAACACCTGCCATATTGTAAGTTATTTCTGACTTCTCGTATGCTTTTTGGCAGCCATGGAGTTTACTTTAGAAGTTACTGCATGTGCAAGTTCAGCAGCTTTTCTGCAGGATTTACTTACTGCCACGTGTTAAGGGGTTAAGAAGGCATGCACTCAAGGGCAGGCCAGACTCTCCTTCCAGAGTGGTGTAAATCCAGGATTACTCTCTTTCAAGAGTCATAGTGCTTCCTTAGTCAAAGAGGTGACTATTCTTCACCACCAAGAGACGAGAGGAATCAGAAACATATGGGTTGTTATTTTCTTGGTATTGATCTGGTCCAGCACTCACATAAGTGAATGAGAATATTTCTTTTGTCTTCATAAGGAGTTGGATCAGGCTATAAAAGCACAAAAGACTTTGTTCTCCATAATATATTAATTTTTAATTCATGTAAGTGTATTTCCAAGATGTCACTTGTGAGCATGTTTTGCTCATACAGTCCATATCACCGCTAAATTTATATCTGATTCTGCACTGGTTTCTTAGTCTAGATATTAAATTAAAAGAAAGATGAATAGGTTTACTTTGCAGATAGTCTTTGTCTTTCTGCCATGTAATATATGCTTACCAGATTTGCAAAAAGTTTCTCATGCATGTGGATATTTATTTTCAGATTATTTTCCATTTCTAGGAAAGATTTCTTGCACCTTTTATTAATTGTCCGTAAGTACTGATTCATGGTATATTTTAGATGGGTTATTTATGTCAGACCTGTATTTCCTCCAAATGAGGGTCTCTTTTTCTCAGACATATTGGCAACTTTGGTCTAGTAACCCTTACTTGACTCCTTGAGGTAGCCTTCATAGTTCCATTCATGTTTCACTATTGCGTCTGGTTCTTAAGTGTAAACAAGAGCATCAAAACCAAAAAGCATCCATACTGGGTCAGACTGCAAGTCTATCTAGTCGGTGTCCAGTCTTTGAGTGGGGCTGAAACCACATACCTGGAGTTGAGCGTGTCAGGTGAAGCCTGTGTGAAACCTCTCAGTAATACATCCCAGCTCCAACCACTTGCCACTCAAGAGCTTCATAAGCCATGGGTGGCTTCTGTGGACTCCATAATTGTACACTATTTACAACAATATCTTTCAAACCCTATGGATACCCACAGATTTTATCTTTAAAACCAACATATTCTGAAGTGTTATGCTATGATGAGACATCCTAGTTCTCCATGTATGTGTGGACTAGATACAGGAATGGCAGAAATATCTCAGTGATGTGCTGCCAGTTTGGCTTGAAGGAAGCAGTGATGGGAGAAGCAACAGCAATTTCCAAGCCCAAGATCGTCTACCACCTGATAGGTGGCATCTACCACCAAAAGTGCCTATAGCAGATTTTTATATAAATTTTTTAGAAACTGAACTCAGACGTTCTGTGCTTTTCGCAAAAACATTAAGAACTTTCCGCTTTACTTCCTAAACTGTAAACGTCTAGTGCAGATTGTGAACAGCTTGGTTTGTTGTTTGTTGTTGGTTTTGTTTTTTGTGATTGGGACAAGGTACTCACCAAGGTGACTGCAGATACTCCAGCATCTGGATTGTTTTATTTGTTTACCTGTAGCCTGATGAGAGACTGAATTGCTATGCATTCAGAAATGGGGCATTGCTAGGGTTATTTATTTACTTTTTGACCTCTTTGGCATCTCCAGCTGACTTTGGTGGGGTTAAGTTCAAGAAGAAGACACCTTAACCTAGTAATTTACAACCGGATGTCCTCATGGGGGCCAGTAAAGGGGCTCATTTGCCTAAACGTAGGCACCTAGTGGCATTAGAGTCACCCGCAGGTATCCCACCAGCTTTCAGTTGCTTCTCGAAACAGACAAGGGTATCTTCAGGGTCCCATGTCAGATCTGCTAGCCCCATGAGGGTCTCTTGGGTACCACGGGGCATCTCAAATGACGCTAGACATCTATATTAGTCATTTGGTTTCAGTTCTCAGTGACAAGCTAAGGATGAGATGAATCACTGCCAACGCTTCTCCAACTCTACTAGCATCTCCGTGGGAGCTCTGATCCTCCTCTTGCCCACAGACACTGGCTCGTAGATATTTCCATGTAGGAGTTCTGTCCTCAGCCAGAAACCACTCCTCAGTGTGCTGAGTGTGTGTGTGAAGATAATTCTGTGCCCTTGATAACCTGTTAATTTAAAAATGGCTTTTATTAATTACTGCAGCATCATAAAGTTTTACATGTAACACTATGATTGTCAGCAGCTTAATGACTTCAAGAGACAAAGTTGTATTGCTGGGGCTATTAACTGATTAGATAAAGTCAGATCTCATTATTACCTTTCTTTATTAATGCCATTTGGAAAATGAGAGATATGTTCACTTTTTTTTGTGAGTTTGCCTTTATTGAACTCAGGGGAAATCAACAGTATCAAACTGTGATTCTTAATGGACTGAACTTAGAATGAACTCCCTTTTTTGGTCAGTTTTTTGTTGTTTGTTTTATATTTGCTTTTCTGCTCCAAATATCAGAAAGTGATACTATTATTGTCTGGAGCCAGTTGTAATTGGCAATTTTTTTCTGCCCTAAAACTTTCAGTATAGGCCTAGCTCTGTCCTTGCTCAAGTCAATGAAAAACTACCTCTCACCGAAATGGGAGCAGAATCATGCCGATAAATAGTCCTGAAATCCCACTGAAGATGGGTGGAGACCATATCATTTCCTAATGCACTTTAATGCAAACATATGTTGGACTTTCAATTAATAATGATCACTGGAGACCAAGAGAAGGGTGGACAATTACAAAAAAAAATTGTTTCTTAGACATTTTGCTTGTGTTCCGAGGTTTAATACAGTGCTGGCAGCAAAGAGGCAAATGGGAGCCATTAATTTGCATGATTGTGAGATTTCTCCATATTTTTCTTTTCTCTTTCAGCCCTCACCATCCAGAGTTTCCAAGCATGAAGTACCATGTAGGAGTGGTACCCTCTGTCCAGTGCCGAACATCACTGATATACTGAGCGTGTAAAGGTCACAAGTTGTACAAGATCAATGCTTGCTTTTGTTATGTCAGGAATACAAATCATTATATTACAATATCCATGTTCTTTCTTCTCCATCTACCAGCTGAAGTAATAGAGTTCTGTATTGAACTGCATCTTCTATTTCCTGAATTTTCTTTTGCAAGCAATGTAATATGCTTTTTAGAGGTTGCTTTTTTTTCAGTGGCATTGTTTTGAGGTCAGCTGGCCACCATGTGCATGGTCATTGACCAAAAGGAAAAATGAAAGCTGAAGAGATCTTTATCTTTGCAAGCCCCACAGTTTCTCAGCGGGCAAATTCCCTGTTGTGATCTTGTAAATTGATAGCCAGTGCTTTGGTGATAGCTTTCCCTCCTTTGGGATGTTCAGCGTGGTTTGCCCAAAGCTGCAGTATCAGCTGAGAGTGCAGTGTCATCACAGAATCATGAAACAGATGAGTTTGGAAGGGACCTTTGGAGGTCAGCTCATCCAGCTTCCTTGGTCAAGCAGGGTCAGCCAGAGCAATTGCTGAGGACCGCGTCCAGTGGGTTTTTAAATATCTCCAAGGATGGAAACTCTACAACCTGTCTGGGCAACCTTCTCCAGTTGCTCAGTCACCCTCACAGTAAAAGAGTGTTTCCTGATGCTCAGAGGGAACCTTCTATATTTCGATTTAACCCCATTTGTCACTGGATACCACTGGGAAGAGTCTGTGGACCCCAGGACTGGACCCAGCACTCGAGGTGGGATCTCACCAGAGCTGAGCAGAGCGGAACGATCTTCTCCCTTGACCTGCTGGTGACGCTCCTTCTCATGCAGCCCAGGAGGCTGTTGGCAGTCCTTGCTGCAAAGGCGCATTGCAGGTTCATTGTCAAATATACGTCATGGCTACCCCGAGGATCAAGAGGCACCATTCTGGTTTTGCCTTCATTGCTTTCATAAGTATTTTTCCAGTGTCCTAAAAGGAATGAGGTAGGCAAAGAGGACAAAACCAGCAGCACAGAGTGTGCAACCCCAGTTTACTCTGGGCTGTAGAGGCACAAGGATAGCTTGGAAGTTACTGATTTTTAGTGCTGATAAAGGAAGGCACTCATTGATAACTCTCCTCTCAATTGCCATTTGAGAAATAACTCTATTAAAGACTACACCAGAACCAAAATTGTGTTTGACCATTTAAAAAGGAAATGAAAGGATTAAAAAAAAATGTAAACTCCCACAGCGGATGTGTGAAGACCAGTAAATAGGTTAGGAAACACTGTAGGATGCATGGTCATGGCTAATAATGATAAGCTGAAGAGACTAGAGAAGAATCTAGACAGGTTATATTGAAGAAACATACCCTTCTACTTGCATATTTGGGTGATGTTTTATTTTTGCTTGTATTGTTTCTTAGAACAATCACAAAATCTGATGTGATAAATCTAAAAGAAAAATTCCTTTGCTAGGAAATAAGGCAAACAAAATTAATGGGGCTCTTTCAGTGGGTAGCAGCTTTTAAGACATATTTCTGCTTTTTAATTAGTTAGTATTTTTATTACTTAAGAGTTCAAGTTTTTGAGCTGTACTGTGGAAAGAAGTTCTAGACCTATGTTTGGCACAGTTTATTCAGCTTTCATAGCAGCTGCTAAGTGTCTTGCAGGGCAGTGCTGATGACATCCCACTGTCTGATGGCATGTATTCGTACAGGAAAAGTTGCTGAAATTAAGGAGGGTGAAAGAGAAGTCACAAGCTTCAGTATGATGGAACCCTGCACAACACATCCTGTGCCCCCAAATGAAAACCTGAAATCCTGGTCCTACTGTGCCAACCACTGAAATGGGCAATAAGAAGAGAGTAAATAGGAGCAGACTTAGTGTAAATAGTAATTGGGTGCAATGTGTCCCAGACTGTGCAATTCTCCTTTCAGAGGTTTTGGTTAGTATGGGAGATTTCACCAAACCAACTGCAGTTAGCAATACAGATCCCAACCTGAGTACCCACCACTGACTGTCATGGAACAAGACTGGAACAAGCTGTGATTTTTAAAATAAAATTATTTTTCACTAGGCAAATACTAAACTGATGTACATGGGAATGTACAAATTCTGATGAGAATGATTTCTCTGCTCCAGGGTAGAATTTGACTCGAAAATGAAAGAGAGATTACAGGACCACGCGAATAACAATTTGGTGGCTAAAGCTTTCCTATGGACTGCTGGAGGCACCTACCTCCCGAGCCCTCCAATGTCCTCTGGCACCCAGAGAAATGCTTTAACAGCAATCATGGGGAAGCTGCCCCACTTCTGTAAATGACTGAAGGTTCATTAAGCCAGAAGAGGTGAAACTGGATTACTGACTCATTGACTAAAGCATTGTCTTGGATGTAAAAGCAGCTGGAAATGGGTGGATTTGAACTTCACTTTCTCTCATCCCAGCTCATCCAGTGGCTACTGTATTGCTCTTCTCCTTGAGCTCCATCCTTGTCACGGACAAGATTTCAGGGATTTGGTGGCATTCTAATGCAGAATGAGATCTTTTGTTTTCCACTGTCTTGAAAAAGTCTTCTGAGCTGAGAAAAAAATCTCCTGTTCAGTTCTGATGAGCCCAAGCCCAATATTGGCAAGTTCTTACTCCCCTGAAGTTAGACATGAACCTCCCATTGACTCCACTGGGAGAGGGTAATTTCTTAGGAAGCTGTAGCTCTGTAGAAAACTTACATTCTTTTATTTTTTTTCTAATTATCTGAAATTCAGAAAAGCAGGCTGTTCTAGGATGATGTGCCTTCCTGAAAAGAGATTCTGAAAATGTCAAGAAATGCTACAGGAGTGAAAGGATACAAAGGTTAGATGTCAGGGTAGGAGTCCTGCTGCACTAAGGCTAAGTCAGGCCATGCTGCACTTCCCTCCTCCCTAACCATGGTCAGTAGAACACAGCCTCAGTCAAGTTCTTCATCCTTTACCCTGTCTTGGTGCATCTCTTTTACAGGCTCCCTTGTAGCCTACTGTAGCCTTCACACGCATGGGTATGAAATCTCTGAGCAGCAAAAAAATGTTGAAAAAAATAAATGGGAAAATGTTAAGCTATTCTCTGTGTATCTCATCTAGGCTGATCCTTTAACACCTTTCCACTAAATTGATTGGGTTTTTAATTTAAAAGGAAGAATAAGGATTAAAGAGCATGTTTCCATGTAAGTTATTTTATTCTTTTATTTAAATTGACAGCTGCAGAATTTGTACTGACAAAGTGAGCAACAGGAATGAACTGGAGGGTAAAGCCTGTTGTGCAGCCCTATTGACAACCTGTCTGATTTAAACTGACCTGGAGCTTAAACTGACCATGACAGGGGTGCCCATTTTCCTATTTAAATAGTTACAAGAAGGAAGTGGAGATAAAATCTTTTTCTCCCAAAAAAACTACGCAGAATGCAGTTTGTACCGCCTTTGGGTTCTTATTCCTCTGTGGATCAATAAATTAAGTAACACATCAGTACCAGAAAGCAAACGAATCTCTGCAAAGCAGAGCTCCCCCCTGTGGGTTTCTCTCTTGGCATGAAAAGTGTTTGATCTGAGTGTGCTGTCCTAAAAGATAAGAGCTACTTCATCATCTTTGGGGATTTTGATTTACTAAAACTGATGGGGTACCTGTTTCTCAGCCTTTATCTGAGATGGTATGTTTTTATTCTTTTATTCCTTCATTAAAGGGTTTGCTTTTTGGTGGAGAATAACAAACTGAGAAGGAAATAGTTGGAGCATTTGTAGTGACTGGCTTTGAAGAGGCACTGTGACGGGCAATGCTGTGCTGGCAGGCAAAAAGGCAAACGAGGGCAGAACAATCACTCCTGAAAGCTTTCCTTGTGCTAACAGCGTTTGCCAGGGCCAGACTTTGTTAAATCAATACCGGATGCAGGATTTTGGAAACGGTTAATACTCCTCATGCCTCATCAAACGGACCCCAGCGCATGGCCTCCAGAAAGAGCTGGGGGGTTCTGCTGAGTGCGTGCGGGGCTGCCTGCGGAGCAGCGGGCAGCAGCGGCTCCTCTGTTAAACTACAGCGCAGGATTTCTTACACTCAGCAGGTAATTCCCTGCTGATTTATATTAGGAATACAGTTTGTGAAGATATCTAGGCTTTTGTGCATATACCTGTGGGTTTGCCTCCTCAAACACCTTCCCTCAGCATATCTGGAGCTTCTAGAAGAATAATTTTTGCTTGCTACATCTGCCAGGTAAGCAGCATGTACGAGTAACACATGCAACAGTGCTGGTGAGTTGCTTTATAAATAAGATAATTAAAGATGTAGCTGACTGTAGCGTCTTGAAGGAGGCTCAGCATTGGGCAGTGGCTTTTATTTACAATTTAACAGTTAAACATATTATACTGCATAAACCTTGAAATGGCTTGATTATAAAATGTGTTTTGGAAAGTCCGTCTGCTTTCCCCACAGAGTGCTAAACCTGGTGAAAAATGGGTAGCATCAATAAACACCAAACCTTGTACCAATAAATGTGTTCCCTTCATTACTCAAAGAGCCCAGAGCTATGGAGGTATAAAAGGCCCCATTCTCCCCTACAGGGGAATAACACATGTAGGGTAGAGGAAAATCAATGGATTTCAGCATGCAGTTTCCTGTTCATTTCTCCATGGGAGGGGGATGGGTGAAGATTTAGGGCTTGCTTTCTCCAGGGGACAAAAAAAAAAAAAAAAAAAAAAAGCTGCCTCCCTAATTTACAGATGCTGGGAAACCCAGAAAGTCAGAAACATCTTTTCTAGTTCATGGTCCTACCGACTGCTTTTGTTAGTCACCATTAGGTACCCCTCACAAGCGCATTTTTTTCAAAAGTCAGGCGAATAAGTTGTGTGTTCCAGTCCTGTCATTCACACGAGAGGGTGGGAGCTGTTTGTCCGTGCAGCACTCCAGGCACAGCGTTTGGCCGTAAATTGCAGCCTTTGAGTTGCTGCCATCCTAACGGGCAGTCGGAGATGTGCAATGTTTTGAGAATAGATTAAAATGGCATTGTTGCCATGAAATTATGCAGGATGGTTATAATTCTCCCTACTTTACATGTTCTTTATTTATATCTATAAATATAGAAAAAGAGGACGTGTGTAATTTCTCTTAAGTTTCTAAAGAAACCCGTTTGTCTCATGCAGATGAGGTTTAGTAGCGTTTGTTGATCCATATCACTGCAGCAGCAGCTGTCTTTTCAGCCCAGGAACTGAATTGGGGACTGCCCCAGACCCAGCTCTGTCCACGTGAAGGTGTCTGATGGGAGTCGGGTGCTGGCCCTGTGGGAGACACGGAGAAGACTTTGACAATCTGGTCTACAGCTTTCTCTCCTGGTTGCAGGAGGGTTGGTTCTTTTCCACCCTCTCCTCCTTCCTCTTGCACTCTGCAAAGATGAATTTTGGTCAGACAAAAGTAAAATTGGGGTACACTGCAGTGGCTGAGTTCCCAAAACATTCTTTTGCAGCAAGATTTCTTCCTTCAGTTGGCTCAGATCTCAGTTTGAGCCTAAAGGACATCTTTTCCCAGACTTTGAATCAGATGCAGAGGCAGGTCTATACATTCTCTTTGTATGCTTTTAAGTATCTGCAAAGTTGTGACAACCTTAGTCTTTTTAGATTATTTCCTTTGTCTTAAGTGACTATTTTCAGCTGACCTGTCACTTGAATAAGGATTCTGCCATGCAGCTTTACCCTTGGTCTGGAAAAAATGGTGGGATCTGCCAATTCAACAGGGCCAAGTGCAAGGTCCTGCACGTGGGTCATAGGACAAACAGGCTGGGTGGAGAATGGACAGAGAGCAGCTCTGAGGAGAAGGACTTGGGGGTGTTGGTGGATGAGAAGCTGGACATGAGCTGGCAGTGTGCGCTGGCAGCCCAGAAACCAACCGTGTCCTGGGCTGCATCAAGAGAAGCATTAGCAGCAGGTCAAGGGAGGTGATTCTCCCCCTCTACTCTGCTCTCGTGAGACCCCACCTGCAGTACTGTGTTCAGATGTGGGGCCCCCAACATAAAA